>JAUZNJ010032847.1:0-13473 GCA_034780135.1 Jordanella pulchra
ACTGTCTTTGTGAAGTGCCTTGAGATGACATGTGTTGTGATTTGGCGCTATATAAATAAACTGAATTGAATTGAATTCAAACTAACAGAGGAGGGGGACATAGAAAACAGATGATATTGGTCTGGTGGACAGAGGAGGCTCCTTAGCTTTAGCAATCAGGAACAATTAGAAACTGTCTGCAGAGCCAGGATTGTGCAACGCTATTATTAAACCACAAGAGGTCACTGTTGCTCTCCTTGGAGCCTGGAGAAAATGGCCAACAGTTGCGCGCATCGGTTTTAACCTGCATTTTCTAAGGCTGCCCAGGGTTTTTCAAAGGGGAATAAAGAAAAGAAAATAGCAGGTGGATATATCAAAATAACCAAACAACGCAGATAAAACTTGTTCTTTTCGATCTATTTTCTTTAAACTAACTGTAATAAAATAATTGGTGAAATATACCCATCAGATACCAGCAAATATCCTCTTAAGAAACTGATTATGTGTATAAAGTGTAGGGGCCACATCATCGGCCCTGGCCCCTGTAGAGCCGCCTCTGATTGTGAGCTGCACTGTGAAAACACCACAAGGATCAGACCCTGGCAGGTGATGAGCTTCATTTAGCTGTTTCCATTTATCTCAGAGCATAAAGGAGGAATCATCAGTCCTTCAGACTAAATCCAAACACTTCTTTTCATACCTTGTGTTGAAGGATGTAAAACTTTTATTAAAGTGAGTAAAAACTTCATTTTCTTTTTGTTCTACATAAAGTTTCTCCAGATGTTGACTGATTATCACAGAGCTCAGCTCCAAAGCTTTTCTGAGGGACTAGTGCTTCAACTTTAGGCGACAAAAAACTTCTACTTCTTGTTTGTGCAAAACACGTCACTGCAAGTCCAGAATCATCAACGATTTTATTTAGAAAAACAGCAAAACTCAAATGATAAGGATTCAAAGTCAAACAGGAGAACAGAAAGGTTTCTGTGAGGAAAGGCAGACATCACATCTGAGCCTGCAGGTAATGTTCAAAGTTCGCTCGAAGGACAAATTCAAAGCAGGGCTTTGATTTCAAAGTGCTCAACTCGTCTTGTTCCAGCAGCTCTTTGACATCAGGCAGGTACGTCTGCAGAGGAACACCTGGAAAACACGGAGAACAGGAGCTCTTTAACTTTCTCTGCACCTTCAGTAAACGAACGGCTCTTTGTTCTACGTTCTGGATCACAGCTAAAACCTTCGTTCATCTCATCACAAGCTAAACACGTTGATTTACTTTCATGAAATAACTCTTTATCTGAAGTTTTAAGACGCTCATTTAACCCACAAAACCTGGAGATTTAGAGGAATGAATGAATTCAAACATTTGCACATATCCAGAGCTTGGACTTGATCACAGCAAGGCTTGTTCTCTGACCTTCTTGGATGAGTTTGAGGAGGATCTTGACAAAGATGCTGTCCTTAGCTGCTTCCAGAGGGTCGTCGTTCCCGTCAGCAGAGGACCAGCTGCAAACAAGCAGCAGTAAAGTCACGACATAAAGCAGCAGAATGATGATGTTACAGACCTCCGCCAAGCAGCTCATTCCTCCGACATATTGTGACCTTCACTTTCACAACAGACCCAGATCATTGCCAAAGTTTTCCTGCATCCTGATCACCACCAAAAGTTCATGGATTGGTCTTTAGCCCACGACGCACCTTTGGTCAAATTTTCAAGCAAATCCGTCGACAACAGACAAACCAACGCCACTGAAAACTTAACCTCCTTGGCGGAGGTAATAAAAGATCCATTTAAAGAATCTGAACTTTACGATCATCAGGAGGCAGAAAAAGCAAAACTCTAAGCTTCTTTAAACCCTGAAGCAAACAGTTATCGATAGAAAACACAATGTTTGGGTTTAGGGGCTCATTAAAGATTATAACAAATGAAAAAAATAAATGAAACATTCATCTGGACATAATCTGTAGGATCTGTGATACATTTGGCCGTTCTGTGCAGTTTATTATGTGTTTATTCTTTGCTACGTTTCTGTTTGTAGGTTTAAAAAAAACAATCATCTGATGATGAAGTAGAGTCAGTGTGAAATAGGACTGACTCGTCCTTACAGGGTAAAGACATGCATTAAATTAGTGTTTCTAACCTTAATATATCAGGATTAAATGGGTTTCTGTGAAATTATAAGGAAGACAAGTGACCAAATGTTTCATCTTTGCAGCATAAATCCTCTAAAACCAAAAGCAGAGCTCTTAATGAACCAGGAACCGTCTGTGATTGGTCAGAGGAATCAATAATAAACATTAAAGAAGAGTTACTTTAAAACAATATCACTGCTGGAACCTCAAGTCAAAACTAATCTGTACTAAACCTCCTCAGAACCATTATTAGTCACCATCATGTCGTCAGTTTAACCCGTTTCTCCCCACTGGACCTAAAGGTAAATGTGTTTCTGTCGTAACCGGAGCTGAAATCAGAGGATCTTACTCGTCTCTCTTCAGGGCTTTGCTCAAGATTTCACACTTCAGGGAATCGATGTCCACTGAATCCTCCTGAAACACAATAACAGGACAGCTTTGACATGATCTCCATCCACAGCTTCCTCCGCAGGTCCGGCAGAAACAGGAAGTACCTCATCGATGTACTCCAGCAGGTCCAGAGCTTTCTTGAAGTCGTACTCGTTGGCTTGTCTGTTGTCGTCACAGATGTAGAGCTGGAGGGGAGAAAACCAGCAGTTATACGGATCCAAAGACAGACTGATGGTCTGAGCCTGGCTGCTGGTTTACGGATCAGTTTTCACCTGGATCAGGTTGTGGGCGCTGAGCAGAGGCATGGAGTCTGGGTTCTGCTGTTTCTCCTCCAGGAGACGTCTGGGCAGAGTCTCCTGGTGCAGCAGGAAGCGCTCCTGCTCCGCAATATCTGGACCAGGCAGAGGGGGGGGCATGAGTCAGAGCTTCAAAAGTCCAGAGTTTCATCACCACAGGACTGTCAGAGTGGGCTCATTCTACCCACTCAGACGTCCCGCTGCAGAACTTCCTCACTGATCCCTGTTCAACCCCTCAGACACCATGTTTATACATGAATAATGAAGACATCACTTTTATTTCTCTTTTTAAACCTTCACAGGTCGTCAAACATCCAGCGTCTGGACGCTAAAACTAAAGATCTCGGCTGTAACAGAACTGAGAGCAGATATTTACCGTCGACCTGTTTGTTGAGCTCGTCCTGCTGCAGGTCTGAGGCCAGAGCAGTCAGCTTACTGAGCGCCAGCAGCGTCTTCTTCTTCACAAAGTAGCGCGTTTCTTTGTTAGCTTGGCTGTAGAGGGTCCTGTGGGCCTGCAGACGTCAAATCAATGAACACATGAGATGCATGTAGGAAGCAGCTTTATGAGGACTGAGGAAATATATCAGGAACACAAACAGCAACAAGATGCTAATAAAACGGATTGTTAATATCAGCCCAGTTTTACCAAAACCAACATGTTGAAAATATGCATCATTGGCTGATAATTCTGTATTTTTAGTTAGTTTAGTTCCTTTAACTGAACCACTTGATAACAGCGGGTCTGGTTCCTTTGAAGCAGGCAGCAGATTTTCACCGACTGTTTCTGACTTAAATGTAAAGAAAACTTTTCCTTCTCATCACTTTAAAGAAGAAAGTGGAGAAATATTGTGTTTATTTCTGACGCTGCATCTTGTTGCTGGTTGTTCTAGTCGCTCCGGCCCAGCGGTACGGCGGCCTGCTGCGTACGTTCTGGTAGTCGTTGACGTAGATGTGGTGCAGCCAGCTCAGGTGTTGGTGGGACTGCAGGAAGTTGGCCAGCTGCTGGTGCTGCGCCGCCGGCTGGGACAGCAGCTTCCCCCGCTTTCCTTTCTCCATGTACCAACGAAACAGGAAGTCAGCAAAGTTCTAGCAAACAGTCAGACACAAACAGGACAGCGGTGATGTTTGTGTCAGAACCGAGTAAACGCAGCAAAGCATTCTGGGATTCCATCACTTCTACACACAGTTAACTTGATTCAAAGATTTCCTGCTAATTTATTGGACACCTGGGTTCTGGAGGCGGGATTTAATGTGGCACCGACTGAAAGTAAAGAAGGAACCGCAGCAACGCAGACAGCTACAGAGATCAACACGATAACAAAGGTTATGATTTCTTTTGGGATTAATAAAGTACTTTTACATTAAATGAGGAAAAGGACGAACAGTTTTTTATTTCTACGACACATTTTGGAAACCTGATCATGGATCATATCCAGGAAACAGAGGAGAGCCTCTGCTGGGTTCACCGGATCGGTACTGATCCGGTGAACCCAGGAGCAGCGGTTCCTACAGTGCGGGTCGGGGGCAGCGAGGGGTCGTGGCTGTCAGTGATGTTAACCTGAGGTTTATGAAGGACTGAAGTAAATAATCCCAAAACAGTAAATAAATGAACCATAAACTGATGTAACGTTTACTTGTCTGATACATGAAGCTAATATTTAAGTTCAATGTTCTATTAATAAACAGATAAATGAATATTAGTTGACTTTACAGTTGTAAGGAAATATAAACTGAAGTGATTGTCTGTATTTTTAGGTTTTCATTCTGTTTATTATTGATGATCATCAAACAGAAACACTGGCCTGATAAATGTGGCTGCAGTTGTTAAATAAACCTGCTTGTTGTGCAGAAAATGAAACTTTTTGAAGGAAGCAGCACAAAGATTGACAATAAGCTGAATGAAGCTTGTTACTCAGAAGGAGGCAGAAGGACTGAGCAGCTTTACTGAGGAACACAAGCTGTGAGCTGGAACAGAAGTGACCCGTTTCCATGGTTCTGGTAGGTCCTACCTGGTCTGCAAACTTGGCCATGTAGTGCTGCAGGCGGTTCTGGTTGTCGGTCTGCTCACACATCTGGACCAGGATGTCGAAGTCACAGTACTTCTCAGCCAGCGCAGCGACCCACTGGTACTGACCCAGTTCCACTGCAACACAGAACACAGCTCTAGACTGGACCCAGAACACGCTGCTCTATAGAAATACACTGAACAAGGAATCTATGCTGGTTCCTCCATCTCTGATCCAGAACCGCACGGCATTCTGGGAGGTGTAGGAAAGGATTCAGGGTGGATCTAAAGGTTAAAGGTCAAACACCCCAAATATTATTTCAAATCAATAAAACCTCAACCTTCAACTCTTCTTTACTTTCATCTGTTACATGATAAGAATAACTCAACGGTAACAGATGTTACACACGCCTCAAGTCAAAGAAGACATTAGCAATGGATCACAGATGGAAGGAGCAGCCATGCATGATGGTGATCCGACAGCAAACATGGGGGCCGATAAAAGAAACAACACAAACAGCAGCTGATGTTCTGCTCCACCTCTAATGAGCAGGAAACTGATAAAACTTCATATTTACAGGACAGGTGGGAACTGATGGAGTTTAAAGCATGATTCTAGAGGTTCTACCATGAATTCATAGATTAGTTTCATCCGAGTCTCGCTAGTGTTACAGAAAATCAACCATCCTCCACTCACAGAGGGGGCTGAGCAGCTCTGAGCGCCGCTGGCTGTACTCCATCTCCAGGCTTTTGTAGCGCTCCTGCTGGGTCCCCTGCAGCCCCTGCCTCTGCAGGGAGGACAGCTGAGCCACATAGCCGCCCAGGTAGATGTCCAGCAGCGCCACCAGCTGCTCACAGAGGGCGCTGCGTAACTCGGAGTCAGCGTGCGGGTAGACAGAGTGCAGGATGATGTCGTGTTGGTGGCAAATGACGGTGCGAACGCCTCCTACACCACCAGACGCTGCAGGAACAAACAGGAGGAGGAGTCTTCTGGAGTTCAATCTAGACGCTGTGGTTCCTGCAGCAGCTGCTTTAGTACCGTACCTGTCCATGGGATGTATTCAGGCTCTGCAGCTGCGCTTTCTGCCGCTCTGTACATGGAGGCTTTGGTTTCTCTGTACTGGCCTGCAGCCTGCAGCATGTCCTGCAACAGAAAACACCACTTCACACCTCAGCCCGCCTCATGGCGGCGCCTCTTCTCCATCCATCGGGAGGGCTCCTCCTCCTCTACCAGAGGCTTACCTTCAGAATGGTGTTGACTGTGAGGACCACGTGGCCCCACTGCACCGAGTCCGCCGGGTTCTCCTTCAGGATCCGCTCCTCCTCCTCGACCAGGCAGTCGAACAGCAGGGAGATCTGAGACACCTGAGAGCAGCAGACGGGTCAAACGGCGCCCTGCTAACGTGTCGATGGCGGCGGCCTCTGAAAACGCACCTCCCTGAAGAAGACGTCCGCTGCTGTGAGGCTGGGAGGCACAGCGGTGCCGCTCCTCTGCAGCGCCACGCCGATGGCCCGGTTCACCAGCTCAGCGTGTTTGTTGTGGTGAGTCTTCAGCACCATGGCCGCCTGCAGCTTCTCGGCGTGCTCGCACAGCAGCAGGCGCGTCGCCATGGGAGACGACCTCACAGTCACCTGGCTGAGCCGGTCCAGCAGACCCATCTGATGAAGAGCAAAGAAGACTTTCATTAGTTTTCTGCTTCAAAAACCTTCCAGGGCCTTGAAATTATTTGTGACAAACTTTCAAGGATGTCAAGAAGCCAGAGGAGGATGAGGAGGGTACCTGGAGCAGGAAGTCCATGAAGTAACAGTGAGCCTTCATCTTGTCCTCCAGCTGGTGGAGGATGATGAGGGACGTCAGAGGAAAACCAGCACTTTCTGAAAAGACCCAGAAAAACGAACGAATCTGAATGAATCCAAACCTAAACTAAAGGATCTTCTGTTCAGCGTTTAGATCCTGAAACATCCGAATCATCTTGAGTTTCCTCTGAAGAGACTCAGGGAAACATTTAAAGCTGGACTTCCTATGATGACAGGATGTCTGAGTGTTTCCTGACCGAGTCACTGAGATCAGAAGACAAACATCATCAACCGACCTGCAGCCTGTCCAGCTGATTAACTGGGATTTAGAACAGAAGCTGATCTCCTCACCACCAGGGACCGACTCGGCCCAGCGGGGATCCGATGCCGGGTAGTCGTCCACCAGGTCCAGGTTGATCTGAACCACGACGCTGTCCAGCTCTGCTCCTTCTTCTGCATCGCTGTCAGCAGGAAACAGGTCATCTGTGACGGTCTGAGCGCCGACCAGATCGTTCCTGAGGAGGAAGCGGCTTCTAATGACTCTCAGTACTGAAACTCTTCACAGAGGTTTAGCGTCTCCCCGCATTCAACACTTGCTCACATCCACAGCTTGATGCTGACATACCGGCAGAACTGCAGGAAGGCAGACTTCAGCAGTTTGGTTTTGTCCTCCTGGGCGACGGGTTCTGATCTGCTCTGTGTTTCCATGGCAGAAATCTGGAAATAGAAGATAAATAATAATAGAACGCACGTATGGCAGAAGTACAGAGCTGTAGCTCCAGAGATCGGTTCTGTTCTAACGTAGAATCATCCGGCTGCAGGTCACATGGCGGTGGCGCCGGGCCGCCTTACCTCGGGCGCTGCAGCCAGCGAGGAGCACAGCGAGTCCTCCATGGTCTCCGGCAGGATGGAGGCGCTCTCTCTGGCCACCACGGCTACCAGGCCGCTGTTCTGGGAGAAGAAGACCGGCAGGTTGGAGCAGCAGCCCCCCCCACGGATCACATCTCCTGAACAGACGAGGTTCATCATCATTAAAAGGTTTAATTGGATTCATTGATTAATGCTGGTTTAATCATTTTTTAATCTGATCATTTCCTGCAGTTTTCCATTCAGTGAAGGAAGAACCCAGCAGTCCTACCTGGAGAGTTGAAGCTGATTTTCTCCTCTGGTAGCGCCGCCCTGCTGGTGCCCGTTGAGCAGACAGACACCATCTCCCTGTTGTAGAGGAGGGCGGTGGTGCCCGGCGGATCGGGCAGCACCAAGCGTGTGGCCTGCAGGTCTTCCTCACTCTGAGGAAACGGCAGCAGAGAGCGATCAGAGGGAGGTCTGCTGCTGTTACATTTCTGCTTCAGTCCAGATAAAGAAAACTTTAAGGATGAAACTGTTGCATTAAAACATCAGGAGAAAAATAACGTCTGACAAATGTCTACTGTTGGAACTTTGTCATTTTCAAAGAAACATCATTTTCATTTTATTTCAAGGTTTATAAATACAGAAAATAAACTTTTGCAAAAAGAGATAAATACAATGTGTTTTATAAGGTGTCAACATTTTATATATACATGCAAACATTATAAAAACTGCATCTAACCTAAGAATGATGGATCTAATAAAATATTACAGGAAGTTTTAATGTAGATTCACTAAAATTATTCTATAAAAAACCACATTGTTGTATAACTTTTAAACATTTAAAACCATAAGTGATCAGGAGCTATAATGAAAGGTCCTCTTTAACCTCTGGTATCGGTTCTGATCATCAGGTTTCTGGACTCTAAAGTCACACATGACATCCAGAACCGAGGATTGAAGCCTGCAGAACCGAGGGAGACACTGACCTGGAACGGACAGCTGTACTTGGTCACTTCCACGTTGAACTGCTCAGAGATGCCGTCTCCGGTCTCCTGCAGGGTGACCAGGCAGAAATAGGCAAGGCAGGGGGTGTCGGACCGATGCCAGGCTGCAGCCAGAACCACCAGGCCCAGTCTGAGAGGATGCAGAGCAGAGACTGGGATCAGAACAGCAGCAATGCAGTTCAGACTAAGGAGCTGACTCACACGCAGAGCTTTGGACTGCTGACCCATCATCATCATCATCATCAAAGTTAAAGTATTAATTGCAGCCATAAGTTATAATAACGAGTGTAGAACATGTTTTAAATGAATGAACAGGAAGGATTATTTCATCATTTTCCTGCTTGATTAAACTTTTTAATCTCTGTTGTATTTTTATGTTGCAGTTTATCAGATGTTGGAGCTCAGATACTTTGAGGTTCAAACTCATCGAATCAAACTTTTTACTGACGCTGGACTTAGTAAAAGGACTTTAAACTGGATTAATTGATCCCACAGCTTTATTTGTTGAACAGTTTAGGAAACCTGCTGGAATAGACAAGTTCACCTGCTGTTGGTGTTTGGTTATATTTCACTAGACGCTCAGTTTTTGATCATTAATATAATCCTCAGTCCTTTATCCTCCACAGAGCTGAAAACACTCACTGGCTGATCTTCAGATCCAGGTATGTGACGTTGGCTCCCTCCTTCAGCTCCTCATAGTTGCTCTCAGATCCCTGGAGGAAAGAATTCAGTCACTTTGCTTTAATGATGAGCCTTAAAAATCCTACTGGCTGAAAGAAACATGCAGTTGGGTCTGAGAATGAGACGATTGTTTCTAAAAACTCAGAGTCTGATCAGCCTGTAAAAGTCAAACTGAGCTGCAGCAACAAGAACGTTTCTGCTTCCTTCACACTGACCCAGATTGAATCCACGATGCTTTCAGTCAGCGCTCTCCTGGTGTCCCAGCTGAAGACCTGCTGCTCCGAGCTGTCCTCCACTTCCCATTTGCTCACAGTGGAACTGGTCAGTGAGTACAGACAGCTGCTTCCTTCCACCCACAGCACACTGTGGAGCTGTGGGAACATTTCTCAGGATGAGAGATTTCACACAAGAAGAACCCGAAACGACCTGAAACCTAATCTGCTGCTGGCTTAAAGATTTTAATCTTTCTTTTCATTTAAACTGGAAAACATAAAATACCATAGCAAAAAAACAAATAAAAAAAATAAAATAAAATCTATTTTTACTTCCTGCAAAAGTAAACACAGAAGCCCGGTGGTGGCAGCATAATGCTGTGGGTTATTTCCTCCTCTGAGGGAGGTTGTTTTTCCCTGTATAGATGCAGTTTCCTATCCTTGGGCAGAAACTTTAAAAGAAAACTTTTTATTCACAGACATGGTGGCCCCCAGAGGGGCCACTCAGCATGATGACCCCCGAGGGCCACCATACTCGATCTCTGAAGGAAAACGGTCCTCACCTCGTCGTTAGCTGGAGGGGAGAGGATGCCGAACAGGCTGGACACGCGGCGTCCGATCCCAGACAGCATCCCCTGGCCCTGCTGCAGGGCCCGATGCTGCAGCTTCCCTGAAGAGTCCGGAGTCGCCCTCAGCAGCTGGTTCTTCACAGACGACAAGACGAAGCTTCCACCCTGACAGAGAGGAGAGGAAAACCAGGACAGCAGAAGAAGAACAGGACAGGCATCAACAGCAGGAGCAGAAAAACTCTCCGATCTGATCAGACTTTCATCAGCTGCAGTTTACTGACTCTGACTGCAACAACAAAGTTGCAGAGGTCCCCCAGGTTCACGTCCGACTCGTTGTAGGTGCCCTCGTGCGCCAGACTCGGCCAGAAGCGAGCCGTTCCTTCTGCGGCCACGGCCAGGACGGAGACAGACTGAACGGCGGCCATCTTGAGAGGCGTGGTGGACGTCAGGGCCACGAGGTCGGCTGAGAAGGTGTAGTCACTGCTGGGCAGCTGCAGCTCTTTGCAAACCGACAGCTGCAGGAGGAACATTGGAGGGTCCAGATGTTTTCATTCTCCTCTGAACCAGAAGAGCTTCTTTACTCAGAAATGATTGGTTACCTTGGCTACGGCCGTCTGGCAGATCTTCCAGATGATCAGTTTCTCTCCACAAACCATCCAGGCCCAGCCGCTCTCATTCACCTTGACTGAGATCTGCTCATCAGCTATAAGGACCAAACAACAGAAGACAGTCAGCAACCGACGCACCGATCAACTGCTTTCTCCTCATGAGGAGAATAAAATAAGCTTAAAATGTCGTCCATTGACTGAAGCATCAAAACTAAAAGCATGGACTGTTTCAGTAAATAAATGAATCAACACTTTGTTCTCGAGGCTCTTTCCTTCCCTTCAGCTTCCTGTGTTTCAATTATCTTTTGGTTTAAAACCACATTTAACAACATTCCTCTGAAACAGATTAAGAATCACTAAAAAAACTGGAACCAACAGCTGAAACCTAAACAAAAAAAGGAATCAGCGATTAATCATCATCAGATCTGTTTGATCGGTTCATCCTGACCGAGTGACAGAAAACAGACACCATTGTTTCTCACCATCAGCCTGGGTCAGAGCCTCCATCACTTTGACCGGCAGCGACGAGCCAAACGTCTGAACGTCGTAGTAAACCGTCTCTGCTGCTGCCTGGTTCTGGATTCTGGAGGGTGTCGACCTGGACAGGAGAGACGGGACCAGACTTTATGCACGCTGACCTCAGACCTGGATGGATGGAGGATCAGCTCTGGTCATCGTCCCTGTGGACCTGATGTTTCTGTGCCCTATGGTGGATGAGCTCTAATGAATGAACAATGGTGTTTTATTAGCTGCAGCATCAGAATAGTCAGGGTGACAGAGAACTGACCCAGAGCAGCAGGAACACCCAAACGCTTTTGCTATGACTTCATTGCACAAGATCCTGTACTGATATCAAACAGGATGAGAGACTATAGCAGGTGTACAGTTAAAGATGGAGAGGCCTACTGGGTCAATGAAGGCAGATCAGATTAGACCCAGGAGATGTTCCCAGTTGGAGGATCTTTGTATGAACTGACTCAGAGTAACAGCATGGTGGAGGAAGTATGATGGTGTGGGTATGCTTTCAAAAAGGTAAAGAGGAGCAAATGGGTTGAAGAAGTGACTTTAAGTAAAGAGTTTTAGCTAAACACTGGTTCACCTCGTGGGCAGTGATCTATTGAGTTAATTTAATCTACAATTGCCTGATTATCATAAACAGAATGAGAAGGAATGATGATTAACTTGGATAATTAACAGCTGGACATACATCGTTTCCATGGATACCATCGTGTAGCTCTATATCATCCCCCCCCCCCCCCCCCCGAATAACCTCACCTTGTTGACATTGGCGTCCTGCGTGGGGAGAAGAGCAGTCCAGTCGCCCCGGAGACGCTCTTCCTCCCTGGGGTTCTGCCCTGCTGCCTGCGGCCGGAGCCCGGGGTGGTGCGCGGGCTGAACATGTCGCCTTCCGAAGGGCTTAACGTTGGATAAAAAGCTCCGTTTATCCCAACGAAATAAAAATAATAAGAGACTGAATCTGAATAACGACACAGAAAGCTGGGAAAATAAATGAAGCCGCCCCAACTGTCCCAAACACAACGCGCGGTTCAGTCGCGACAAATCAACGTCACCATGTAAAACCACGTGACCAAACAGAAACCTGTTAGTTGATCCCAGAGCGCCCCCTGGTGGTTGTTCTGATTAAAGAAATACCACAAGTTTTTATTTCAGGTTTCCCAAAAGAGAAACTGGTTTATTATTTATACCATTACGCACAGTTTAATAATAAAACCAGACTTAGAAAAGTTTAGCGAATATAACGTCCAAAATACAAATCTTGATCCAATACAAGTAGTCCTCAGTCTGTTACCAACAGTGGTGGTTCTAACACAATTTACATGGAGAGACAGAGGAGGAACAGATGTCCAGGCAGCGAGCAAAGCTGGACCTGTTCATTCAAATACATTATGTTCTTTGTAAGTGGTTTCACAAAAGCAAAGCAACAATAACAACAGAAAACACTTAAGAATGTTACTGGGTTATTTTCTCCTGTAAAGACAACTTTTTAGGTGTCTGCTGACCAAAGTGTTCCAGAACATCCTTCTCCTGTGACTCTCCTGGTTTCTCTATCACGCTAAACTCACAGTCTTTTCCTACATGTCATCTCTCACCTTTTTGCCAGAAATGTTTCCTTTTTAAACTTCCATTTCATCTGCACTCTTCAAACAACACTGTAAATAGCAATTTTTTGAATAATCCCAAAATAGGAAACGTCTCTCACACAGAACTTAAACTTTAACAAACTCAGTTTGAGTCATCCAGAGAAAATGTACAGATTGCTCAGCCGATTGATGTTGTCTTTAAATTTCCACAAAGCATTTGATTCTGTGGAACATCAATTTATTGTTAACACGTTGAGACATTTTGGATTTTGGTAATAGTTTTCTTAATATGATTAAGAATATGATGATATGTTAAACAGCAACATTAACAGCTGTGTGTCTCTGGCACAGGACACATGCCCCAGATTCAAAGTAGGAAGAGGAATCAGACAAGGTTGCAGTATCTCACCTCTTTTATTTATTTTAGTCACAGAGCTACTAGCAATAACAAATAATAATATAGAAGGTTTGGAAATAAATAACCAGAAAATAATCATTAGCCAGTTTGCAGATGATACAACCCTCTTCCTAAAAAACATAGAACAAATTCCTATAGCTCTAAAGGAAATAGAGTTGTTCTCTCAAGCCTCAGGGCTGCAGCTAAATATAAACAAATGTGAAATTATGAGCATCCATAACTGTTCTGATTTGGAGGATTTTAACAGGAAGTCTGGAACTGATTGTTCACTAACAATTTATAAGAAAGTTTTACGTAGATTCCCTGATGTCCTCATTCATTCAGTTAAAAACGGTTTACCTAATTTCTTTATTCCAAGTGTTCTGCCCAGGCTGGATGTTTTGATTAGTTTTAAAAAGAGTTCTATTGGTTTCTCTGTGTTTTATTTTGGAGG
>JAUZNJ010032849.1:0-13472 GCA_034780135.1 Jordanella pulchra
TCACACTAAGCCTGGTTCTGCTGGAGGTTTCTTCCTGTTCAAAGGGAGTTTTTCCTCTCCACTGTTGCTACATGCATACTTAGTGTGAGGGATTATTGTTGAATTAATGATTTGATGCAATCAGCTGGTTTTCTTTAGATAGAAAACGTTTAACTAATCTGACTGTGTGATTTGAATGAATTGTCCTTGTGAAGAGCCTTGAGATGACATGTGTTGTGATTTGGAGCTATATAAATATAAATTGAATTGAATTGAATTGAATGAAACAAATATATTTAATTCGGCTGATGGTCAGTGTGTTGTGGTTAACCCGTTGTAGACCATGGTATAATTTGAATAAAGAAAACTGTCTGGGAAAGGGGAGTAACTTTATCAGAAAGAAATCAATGTTTAATAAATGATCCAGCAACTGTATAATTTATGATGATAATTTTGCAACTCTGATTCATCCAACAGGTTGGATAAAAGTGTTTTCTTGTTTTGAGGTTAAGGAGGAATCAGTAAAGGTCGTCAGTACAGGTCCATCACAGAACCAAAATAACCAGATAAAAATAAAAACAGATCAATTGAAAACTAAACAAAATTAAATCTGCCCATAAAATACACAGAACCGTTCAAAAGGTGACAAAATACAACAACATACTATAAAAGTATATTGAAAAAAATCTTACAACTATGTTATAACTGTTATATTTTAAAAATAATTTTGAATGATTCATAAAATGTAAATCCTTTATAACCGATTATTTAAAATTATACATAACAACAAATTAACCCAAAATGAATAGATTTTTTAAAATGGGTTAAAACTGGCAATTGATCAGAATAAAGGGCTGGTGTGATTCGGACCTTTCTCTCACTGGAAGCAAGAATGAACAATAAAGTGATTAGTTTAAGCAGTTTTTTAAAGTACCAACAGATAATTCGGGGCGTTAAATTAGTTCAACACATTCGACAATACTGTTAGATACACATTTTAATAAGATGGATTTACTAAAATAATCTTAAGTAACAGTACTTTTAATTTCGCTCATGATTAAATATTAAAAAAACGTATTTTTGGTTTTGTGCGTTTTTTGCGTCGGTCTGTGCGTAGGGATCGCTACGTATCACGTTGTTGTATGAGCCAATAAGCGTCCAGTTGATGACTACGCGGACAGCTATTGGCTGGTTCGAAACTGAGCAGTCTTTTTAAACGTTAATGTCGAGCTCTATACAACGGTCGGTGGGATTTCAGTGCTGTGTTGTCGGAGAACAAATCAACAAGGTGCATCAGTGGAGCTGATTCTGCTTGGTTTTGTGTGAAGGTACACTGTGTTTCCATAAATGTGCAGATTTACAGGATATTCTAGCCTATTTATGCTGAACGGTGGTTAGTTTTAGGCGGTAATTTGAGTGGCATTTTAGTCTCTTTTGAATGTTTTCTACTGTCTTTGCTAACCGGGGGGTGGATCTAAACATTTAGAACCGCTTTTTATGGACCAAGTTAAAACCGATTTCATTCTCCGTTCTAGGGTAGGTCGATACGTATTGAATTGTATTGCATTTATTTTAGACCAGCTAGCTGATTATGGCCGACACCGACTGTGGGGATGTTTCTGGGCGCTATGACTTCGACGCCCCGTCCCATGTTGTAGACTTCAAGGAGCTTTTAGACGCAGAAACCGACGACCATTGGTTTGGTAAGTTTCTAATAACTGAATCAAACAGTTGGTTTTAGTTTACCAAACTGTCTATGCCTGGATGATGCTCCTCGTCGCCTTGTTTCAAAATATGCCGCTTCCTGCTTTGATCCGAGCTAAATTGCAGGATTGTTAAACCTTTTAAACGTGATTTCATCTTTTTTTTCTTTTTTAGATCAACTGCTTACTGCATGAGTTATTCAACTTAGTAAAAGTAGACGTGGTGATGGTTTCAGTTTAAGTTCCCTGTTTTTTAGCTTTTTGCAGGGATGGATTTTATTTCTGGTCAAAGCAAAACC
This sequence comes from Jordanella pulchra, assembly GCA_034780135.1. NCBI lineage: Eukaryota > Metazoa > Chordata > Actinopteri > Cyprinodontiformes > Cyprinodontidae > Jordanella > Jordanella pulchra. The sequence goes on from JAUZNJ010032849.1 coordinate 1,982, forward strand.
CTTTATGTCAAAGATGGAGGAAAAGCAGTTGCAGATGTTTGTTGTTCGTTCAGATTTAATTTGTTTCTCTTGTGTATTATTCAGGATAATAGCTTTATTAGCTTCTGGAAACAGAAACTTCACCCCAGGAAATTGATTGACTTTTTCATTTATTTCTTTTTTTAACCAGAGAAACGTGCTGAGGGAGCCGACGTTAACCTCGTCACCCCTGCCAGATCAGACCTGCAGTTCATGGAGACTGATCATTCTGAAGCTGAGAACGATGTGGAATCTGGTCAGATATGACAGACATTATCATTTAGAGATAAAACTCTAATCCCGTGTTCATGTGGACTGATCCCTTTGTTTTTAGGTCACAGCCAAACCACTGATCCCCCATCGAACATCGTCACCTCTTGGGCTGGAGAACCCCAGAAATTGGTCAGGTCAAAGAGAAGCCATGTTAATGAACAGCCTGGCAGGTACAGTAATCGACTTCATGGGAGGATTATTGGGGTCGTGTCTTAGATTTAATGTTTTAACTGTTTTCTGTATTAAAACTTATGATATTGTATTTTATATTTTAGGGTTTCAAAGCGTAAAGAAATGACTTGTACTTCTGCTGCTCCTCCGTTAAAGAAATCAAAAGAGTAAGTAAACGACCAAAGTTATGCTAACCCACTAGCTCACCTCAGCGTTTGAAGTTTTATTCTTGGTTTATAATTGTTATAGGAATCCTGTCGCTCCACCATCCAAAAGTGTTCAACTACATTCCAGAGCTAGTTTTCGCAGGAGTGAAAGGCTGAGTTCAAAGATGGTTAAAAAGGTCTCCTCCACACGACCAGGGTGAGTCTGCAACCAGAGCAGCATCTGCCCACAGAAACCATGACCCTTTTTGAAATTATGATTACACAACACTTTTTAATTAGCGTGGACTGGATTTAGCATCTGACCCTATAGCAACTGTCTTCATGAATTCACAGGAAGCCGGGCTGCTCACAGTTCTCTGCATCTTTGCTGCTGAGTGAACCGTCTAGGTTCGCCTGGAAACGCAGTGCTTGAATAACAAACATGGATAGCATCAGTAAAACATTTCTATAAACTGCAGTTAGACGTGGTAAGAGCTTAGAAGTGCATAACACGGATAAAGTCAAATAAGGATCTTTGATTCTCAGGATAACTGGATGTGGGACCACCACCCCCCCGCCCCGCATAGGCCTGTTTAATTCTGATACGTTGTCATTTTAATCCCGGTGGAAATATATTGATTTTATTGATTAATTTGTGAAGTAATTAAGTTTTGGAACGTGAAGAATATTTGAATAGATATTTAGTGAAATCGTGTCTTGAAATGCCTTCCGCTTCATGTGGGTCGTAAGGGCCGTCCCCAGCAACGTCCTCGGAGGGTGAGTGGAGCCTTCAGCCCGTAAATAGAAAGTCTGCATCATTTGCTGCGGCTGGAATTCGGCTGCATTTCTATTTCTAAGAAAGGGGCAAATGTTTGTCATGTCAACCTGAGCTACAGCCACTCAGCCATAGTCCCTCCTTGTCTTGTGCTGAGGATGATTTCTGTTTTTCGAAAAGGATGAAATTAATTCATAAAGTCTTCATTACAGGAGTACAAACTAAAAAATGTGCATTTAATAATAAAATCCTTATTGAACCTCTTGAGTGTGAATATTTTTTAAATTAGCATTTGATCTTTGAGATGTAAAATATACCATTAGTGCGACAGCGTCAGAGATCCTGTTCTAAACATCCAACTGCTTTCAGTAATTAGCTTAACTTTGTCTTTGCAGGCTGAGCACCTCTGAAGAACTGGAGTTGGAGCGCATCAGGAACCTTCAGAGGGAAGTGACTCTGCATCGGAAGAAAAACGAGGCCAGCTACAAAGCTGCTCTTGCTGGCAGTGAGTAAATGTGACGGTGCTGCTGCTGACATTAGATCCTGGGGAAATGTTACAGTCTGGTCTCTTTCAGATCCACCACCAAAGAAGATGCCCCTGTCTGTAACCGTCCCTAAAGACTTCCACTTCAACACAGACTCGCGCATCAAAGCACCCGCCTCATCAGGCGCGTTGCAGAAGGAGGTGGACTTCGTGCATCAGCTACGGCAGCCCTCGTCGCCTGTGAGTCACTCCCACATGGACCAGCAGCCACTCTTCATCCATGTCAGGCAAAATAATGAGCTGGGCTCTTCAGGACATGTCTGAGCCCCGTAGTCTTCAATATCCACTCCAAGTTCTTAGTTTGTTTTTCTGTTTGAAGCTACAGGCGACATGCTTAGACTTTAACTTTTTTTTTTTAACGTATTTTTTGTTTTTCTTTGAAGGCAAAGGCCAGAAAAGGAGCCACGGTACCCAAACCGTTCAACCTGTCTGCAGGCCACAAGAGCAGGAAGGAGGAGAACTACATTCCTATGGCTCAGCAGATAGAGCAGTTTGAGAAGAGGACCCCCAACCGCTACCACATGCGCAGCCGCAAGGCTCAGGACAGAGGTGAGGCAGATGTTTGGGCCCTTCAACACAGCTGGACATAACTTGAGGATTGTTTGTAGCTGAGCTGTTCTGGTCTTCATCAGTCCAGCCTTCCACTCTAAGATAGAGTCGTTTCAAGGTCAGCTGCTAGTGTCCAGACCAGCGGTTCCAATTCAAATCCTAGAGTTCCAGCAGCCTTTTATAGCATGTCTCAGTCTGTTAATTAATTAGCTCACTGGCATGAAGTCCAGCTCTGCTAATGTGGAGCCATGCGTGTCTACAGATGAAAACTGGCCTCTGTGGCTAACTGGCATATTAACTGTAGATATTTTCTCATTTCATAGAAGGAAATGAAATGAAATACCATTGAAAGCTCATTAGTAAACATCACACATCTTCTCTGTGATGGTCGGAGGACTTTTCCAACCAAACCTGAACCACCTGGCTGATCGAGAGCTAATGTTGGAGAACCTCATTTTTATTCTCGTCTAAGTTTCGACTGCAATTCCTGCTTTGATGTTTTGGCGAGTTACTGTTTTATTGTAGCTGGCCTGGTGCATGAATCCTTGCATAACTGAATATCAGACACCTGATGGCTGCTGAGCTGCATGCAAAAGGTGCAGGGCAGTATAGAAGTGGTTTGGGTTCAGTTAGAAGCTAGTTCTTTACAGAAGCAGCTTTTATATTGAAGGTTTGGAGCCTTTTTTAAAATCAAATGACAAAGTTCAGCAGCTTAGCAAACAGAAGATCTTCCCAAGAACCTTAAGTAAAGGAGCATTTAATGCTGATGCATCAACAAACGATGAATGGGAGTCAAACCCGGAACTCTATTTCTACAAGGCAGCAAAGACTCTTTATGTTCCAGTCTTTTTGAAATTGGTTTCCTGTCATTGATTTACAAAGTCTTTCCTGGAAATACCTCAGGGACGTCTCAGGTGAAGAGTCGCCACCTGCATCTCACACAGCCCCACTCGCCCCGGCTGATGACCCAGCAGAGGAGCCGCCCCACTACTGTGAAGAGCAGCGCAGAGCTGGAAGCAGAGGAGCTGGAAAAACTCCAAAAGTAAGGAGTGAAGTGATGTGGAGGAACTCTGTGCCCTTCTGTCGGTGCTTCATGTTGAGACTTGATGTGTTCACAGGTTTAAAATCAAAGCCTTAGAGCTGAACAAGAAGATTCTAGAAGGTGCTGAGGAGCTGAAGAAGCCCCCTGTGAAGGAGGCCACCGTACCTGAAGGCTTTGAGTTGGAGATAGAGAAACGGCTGCAGGAGAGACAGGTCAACAAGAAGCCACAGGACGGTGAGAAGCCGGCCAGTTTTAAAGCAAAGCCTCTGCCTAAAAAGGTCCTGGATGGCGTGGTGGTGAGTCCTGCCCAAAGTTTTATCTGAACTCAATGCGGTTTGGGTCATCATGAAGCCATCATAGGAGCGGTACAGTAGGGAAGTAAACTAGATGTTCTGTCGACAGGGCTTACCTGAGAAGAAGGTTATGTATCCAACGGTACCAGAGTCTCCAGCATTTGCCCTGAAGAACAGAGTTCGTATGGAGCGCAAAGCTGAGGAGGTCAGGAAGTGTCTCCTTGTTTGGTTCTCCTCCTCCACAGACTGTCCTCTAACCTCCATGACTTGTCTCATTGTGTTCAGGTCAAGCCACCCTCACCGGTCAAAGCCGTCTCTGTTCCCCACTTCGGTATTCCGTTCCAGCCTCAGCTCCCTGAGAGCCACCATGTGGAGGTGTGTCCTTTCTCATTCGAGCAGAGGGACAAAGAAAGACAGGCTCTGAAGGAGAAGAGGCTGGCAGAGCTGCAGAATGAAGAGGTGGGCTCCCAGTAATCCACAAACCTCCCACTTCTGAGTCCAAGCAGCTCATGTTCTCCACCCGTCTGCTTCCAGGTGCCACAGTTCAAGGCTCAGCCGCTGCCAGACTTCAACACAGTGGTCCTCCCTGAGAAGAAGAAGCCTGAACCGACCAAACCTGAACCCTTCAGACTCCAGATCGAAGAGCGAGGAGCAGCGAGGCACAGGCAATGGGAGCAGATGGTAGGGCAGGATTCACTTGTTCTATGAAGGCATCATTATACCTGAACCTGTGATGTTCTTAAGGCCAGCATTTATTACAGTAGCTACATTTTAACCAATAGACGGGAAAGTTTGCACAGAAAGTGTCCAAATTGCCTCCTTTAGACATGCAAGTACATTTAGTACAACTAGAAGGCTGCTTTGATTTCTTATAATATTCTGACTAGATTTTTTTTAAGGCTGGCTGTGTCCTACAGGTGAAGGAGGAGCAGAGACAGCAGGAGGAGGCGGCCATATTCAAAGCCAGGCCCAACACTGTGACTCACAAAGAACCGTTCCGTCCCAGAAAGGAGAACCGCACGATACTGGGTGAGACTAGAAACCATGATGTGCTGGTTGGGTCCAACTGTGCATGAAGGCAGATTAGATTAAGAGCTTCTATCACTAGAGCCACAGCTGGATCATGTAGAAAAGGACCTTCAGCCCAAACTCTAAATATCCAGAAGTTTCTGCCATCACCGGACTGTCCTGTAGCAACAAATGAACATTTTTAGACCTGTTATTTGAAATGTGTATGAGCCCTGATCAGCTGTCCTGAAGAGTGCTCCAGCTCGACTGAAGCACTCTTCTGTTGTCACTCACTCTATTTTTGTTGTCTCACTTCATTCATCTGGGCACCTCCTGAGAAGACATTAATTCTTCTACAGTGGTGGAGCCCTTCGCTTTGGCTACAGAGCGCAGAGCCCAAGAGTGGCAGGAGTACGAGCGTCTGATTGCTGAGAAGGAGGCTCTAAGAGCGCGCATGGAGGCGGAGCAGAGACTGGAGGAGGAGCAAAGAGAGAGGGAGGAGATCGCCAGGCTGCGGCAGGAACAGGTGCAGTCCTGCTTGGATTGATTCATAGGCTGACTGAAGAGATCCTAAATTTTCTGAATGTTTCCATTGGTTCTATTCTAAAACCCTGAATTAGGAGGTTTTGGTATTAAAGGCTGTTAATTCATTTAAACCATGAAGTGTCCTGGATACGTCATCAGGGCTGAGCAGTAAATCAATGTCATACATCACTATCGACATCCGTAGGAATACTGGTCTAAATATGGTGCAGACTCTGGATATTCAAAGCTGCTCTGATCTTTTCTTAGCAAAGTGGTTTTGCTTTGAGTAGGAAGAAATAATTGTGACAAGTGATTTCCTAAAAACCGTCTCGTGGGCTGCAGAGTGACGGACGGGGCTGAGAGTCCCAGGAAAAACCGCTGCAGTTTTTATCGGAGGGAAGTGATTCTAACATGTGTTAGGTTTGTAGTAAAATCTGAAAGTTCCAGAATATAAAATTCAATGTTTTTCACCAGCAGGTTGACTTTGTTAATGTAGGTATTAAAGTTCAGTAGGAAAATATTGTGGTCATTCTTTTCCTTGAACACAGAAACCTGAGAAGATCTGCAGAAGCAACCACTGCTCCCAGTTAGTTCCACTGGTCTAGATGAGATGTTGCAAGGCTCGCCGTGCCGTCTCCCATGTAAACCAGATGTGTTTGTGAACACAGCATATTGATTAGGGTTACAGTATCATTTCATTTCTTTCAAATTAGAAAACAATCAGTAATAATTATGGATATTGACCCATGAGTTTTATATCGTTGTTCATTTTTAAAGCTACATCGTACGGCCCTGGAAGCATTGTGATCTGATTCCCATGGAGGAAATGCTGATTTCTGCCCTCAGTGTGACTTTGAATGTGATGTTTCTTCTCTTCAGGTCCACAAAGCTCAGCCCATCAGACACTATAAACCTATTGCAGTGAAGAAGAGCGAGGTTCCTCTCACCGTCCCAGAGTCGCCCAACTTCTCCAAACGTTTCCGCTAATGAGCAGCAAGCGGCTCCTGTTACTACTGCAAATATTTTGTTTTTAGTTCTTTTATTATTCATTATTGTAATAAAGTGGTTGATTACTACCATGGTTTATAGTTCAGCTGGTGTTTTAACTTCCCTCCAATAACTGTTTTTGTGGAGGTTTTGTATGAATTCTGTATTAAAATTCCATAAAATCTCATTGGTCACTAGAGTTCCTTCAGTACAGTGGACCTTAAATTCTTATATATCTGCACACATCTATGCAAAATGAATGAGCATATGAACCTGAAGGAAACTCCAAAAACAGGCAATTCCTGACAGATAAAGTTTAAGGTTTTCATGGGAGTACATGCAGCAATTTGTAAGAAAATCTCACCAGTGTGAATATTACTCTTAATCAGCCTGATGCTTTTGTGATGAAAGTAGACCAACCACAGCTCAGCTGGCTTCTTGTTTTATTGTTGATTTCAAAGCCCTCCAAAAAACACCTGTTCCACTTTTACACAGTTCTTACTGGAGACCAATGATGGTCACACGAATCCAAACCTGCAGTCTGATCATGGAGAAGAGCAGGTAGTCCAGCTGTTAACATAGAAAAATAAACTAACTTTGGAGTGTTTCAGTTCTAAAACAGAAAAAGGCACCAGTGACACAAGTAGCGGCATGAGATCAAACTGAATGCATCTATAGAAAGGTTTTCTCCTGAGAGATTCTGATCCACAAACTTCAGAGCGACGCCCAAATCCTGCTGCAAGCTTTCTTGGTCTAAGAATGATTGCAGCAGTTATTGGTAAGGAGAATATACTCTGCAAAGGAGTTGAACAGTTAGCGCTTAGAACAGATGTTTCAGTGTCCTACAGTGAAACAAAAACATGTCAGAATCTGTTTACAGGCTAAATTACATGAAGTATGATTTGTTTTTGTTTGTTTGTTTTTTTAAATGCTTTCAGATCCCATCAGTAAGCTGTTGTCTTAGACATGTTAGTTCACAATTTCACCATGGATACGATCTAAGGTTTACAGTTACTGTCTAGTTACCAATATTTCCAAGAAGGAGATGTAGATAAAAAAAAATCCATTAATCAAGAAATATATTCCCAGATGTCACAGTGTCCCATTTAGTCTGAAGTTCAGGGATCCACAAAGGTGACTGCGATGTAGCGGACTCCTGCAGTGGTTGGCAATCCTTCATGGTAGTGGGTGAGGCGACCCGGGTGCATGAGGGCCCAGCCTTTCCGGGGGGCCTGGACGGAGCAGTCGTATCGGAGGAAGTGGCATCCTCCACCCTGCATGCACAAACAACCCTTTATGCCTTTCACTGGACACAGATCTGAGCTCAACATCAGGTCATCTTATGGATGTCAGAACACAACGGAAAACACGTTCTATTAAAAGCTTCTCTGGTAGGCCAGCAACATTTTAATTAGGACAAACTTTACTCAGAAAAGGAAACAGGCTGAGGTCCAAATAATGGCGTTTCACTTCTAGAATTTGATTTTTTCAACTAAGTTTAAGGAAACATTTCTAATGCTGAATCTAGGATTTAAAGCAGAAATTATATGATCTACATGAGATAAGCTAAAGCACAATTTAGTCTTAGTTTACTGCCTCAGCTTAATTATCAGCAAAATAAATAAACATCAATTGAAGAAAGTTTTCCAGTTTAGGAGAAAAGCAACAAAAATATGGACTAACTGTTGTTTGGAAAAGCCACAACATTACCTACATACTAATTATACATACTAATTATAATAACTGTAGGTCTTTATGGCCTAAGCAATAAACAAAATGTTTTCTACTAAATCTTCAATAAAGTAGCATAGTTTAGGTCCTTCAGAACATTTAGACTAAAAAACAACAGGATAAGTTATGCAAGTCAGCCAAATGTATAACAACAGGAAATGATGTCGTACACTTTTATAACAATATTTAAAGTTCTGAATATTTAGCTTTTCAATCAAAAAGCTTTTGAAAATCATCACTAATATTTTGAATAATAAATCATCCCTTAAGGAGAAATATCAAAAATTTTGTATTTTTCTGCAAAACAGCAAGAAGTCTTATTTATACATGTTGATGGCTCAAGTCAGGGTAACGGGTCAGATCGTTCATAAATGCGGAAGAAAAAAAAGAGATGCGATAAAATATATATTTATGAACTGCAAACATTTTTCTTTCTTTACAAGCTTAAAACAGAATTACTAAATAAAAAGGTGCAGGGTTCAGTTTGTGGACTGTACTGCTGCTTGTTCAGGTCTGATCACAGAGGATGCAGGGAAACAATGAAGCTGCAGTGTTTCATGCAACGATGAACAGATCAGAAATATTTCACATATATGCCACATTGAGTCACATGCTGGGAATATAATCGCATTCCACATTTGGAAATTGAGTTTTAAGCTTCAACCAGCAGCCAGAGCCTCACTTTAATGACACAAACTAAGCCTTTATGTTTAAATACCATTTGAAAACAACTAAAACATGAATGCAAAGAAAAAACATACATGTTCCTACATCTGCCATGGAAAATATAAATGATCAATTATTTGATCCTTTAAAATGAAGAAATAGTTTCCCCTTAACCAAAATAGTTATTCGTTTGGCTTTTAACTACTTATTCTTTTTATCTTTTGTCAAGTTTTATTGATTAGAACATTAAAGCATGGATCTTTTGTTTCTCTTTTGATTTTTTTCTAGGTTTTTCATTAATAATCCAAAAAAGGTGAAGATAATTGTCTATAAACTCAGAATTTATTGCCCTTCCCTGATTTTCTTCTCTATAAAATACATTTAATCAATATTTATTTTTTTTGTAAACATTTTCTTTTTAATAAAAGAAATCATGTGAAGACAGAATTTAAAAAACAAAATATTTGTTCAATAATAAATGAACTGTTAGAAATATTTCTTTATACTATTGAAAAAATATTTAGTTCATAAAAGTATGTTCTTACATCTATCGTCGACACTAGAAATGATCAATCATTATATAAAATTATTGATTGATTATTCATTTAGTGATATTGTTTTAATAAAACCTTTTTTACCAATTTTTCAGAAACTATTCTTGGATTCATTGTCAGTTGGGCAACAAATTAAAAGATTTCTTTTTCCAGCCATACTGCAAAGCGACAGTTGTTAGTTAATATGTTTTGTCCAGAATCTGTAAAAGTCCAAAGCAGAAGGTCAGATTTTAGGCAGCGTCTACTTACCTGGTAATCAGTTCCAACTTGATTGAGTGCAATGTTTATAGTGAATGTAGAGGCATCGTGGTGCGGCCTCAGAAAGGGCTGCTCATCTGGTTTATATCTAACGACAAAGGCCAAGTCAAACTGAGCCTGCAAACACAGAGAGACACCATCATGCAGGCATAAAAAAAACCCGTCTTTAGCAGAACGCGGGTCAGAACCCTCCCTCACATCTCCTGCTGAGAAGCAGAGCCATCAACCGGCTAACAGCTTTTGTTTCCAGAGGTGGAGCAAAGAAGCAAAGAGAGCAGCTGCAGACCACCTGCATCCTCACATCCTCCACCGACCCCAGGAGCTCCATCATTTACCTGGAAGTCCACACCTTTGCTGTTCAGAGCAATGTTAACAGTGAAGGTGGAGGCATCATGGTGAGGGACAAGCAGCGGCTGCTCATCAGGTTTGTACCTCACCACAAAGGCCATCAGATTGGAACACTGATGAAAGAGGACATGCTGGTCAGAAACAGTCAGATCACCATAGAATCAGCTAGATCGCCTCCGGGAAACTTCTTTGACTCTCTTTATAGATTCAATGGGAAAACGTTCATATTTGAAGGTATCATATCCTTCACTTAAAAATGATACATAAAATACCCAAACTTTGGTCACCAGGTGGCGCTACATGACAGTGCAGGGTAAAAATCTCCTCTCAGCTAGAGTCCTGCTTTCTTTTGAAAGGCTCTTCGGAAGTTCTGCAGATGTTTTAAAGTTTTTTTCTATAAATCCAGCATTTCAATCCTTTTCTGTCAGATTCCTAAGAGTGACATCAGAATTTACAGTTGGTGCTAAAAAGTAGAACATGGTAAGTCTAAAATAGTCTGCTGGTTGCAGTTTCTAAAAAAAATAGCTGTCAAAATGTCTCGTTCTGGGATAAAACCTGAAGACCAAGCTTTAAACTGTTGCTTTAAAGATTGTTTAGCTTTTGTGTTGGTGACTGTTTTTATGCCTGTGGAGGTCAGAGTTAAAAAATAAAAACAAACCCACTATATTATCTGATCTTGGGCTAATGATTAGGGAACGGTCAACCAAAGTCCAAAAGAAAAACATTAAAGGTTCCTCAGCATGTGTTCCAACTGTTAAGTTGGATGAGTCAATGAGTCTTAGTCCGTCTGCCTGGTAGGAAAATCTATAGAAATGAAGGTTTGATGGTTAAAGATACAAATATGGCAGCGATCAGTAACTCGACCAGATCTCCAGGGATTCTCCATGATTGTTTCTTCATGTCAGAACTTGTATCTAATTTGATGGATCATGTTCTCTGTTTGCCAAGTCAGTGAAGCCCCCAGCCCCCGAAAGATTTAAAAACAAAATGCCAAATTACAGCAACATTCAAAAACAAATTAGGACTTTTTACCAGCAAACCTAACAATAAAAGGTTTCACTCTGACCATAATGATCACATAGGCGTTCCTCACATCAGGAAATTTGAATGAAGAAGCTACTAGGCTGTGAGGATAAGACGCTTCACCAAGCTTCATGATACAAAGAACAAATAGAGGCATAAAAAAATGAAAAACCCTGAAAAAAATCAGCTACATATTAAAAAAGAAGTCCCAAAGCAAAATAAAAGCTGATACGCCCCAAGTACTAATAACAAAAATTGGTTTAAACAATATTAATTGTATCATCATACAGTAAGGAGCATTTCAGCTGCATTTTAACGCCAGTGGTGTAGTTAGTAATTATTGCTTGGATTCAGATACACATGAGCCACTACAGGAACCTCTGCACAGCGTGACTTAAAATACATAACAATGCTCTGGTTGCTTGGAAGCAGAACATCAATAAATCAATCAATCAAATAAAATAGAAAGGTATCCTAAAGGAGTAAACCATGATAATCTCATTAAAATTAAAATAACTCCAATCAGGGAAAAAGTTAAAACAATTAAATGTGGTTTATTTAACATAAGGTCTCTCTCTTC
>JAUZNJ010032850.1:0-13472 GCA_034780135.1 Jordanella pulchra
TGTAGTCAATCAGAATCACTTCCAAGAAGTGAAGAGGCCATGACATGAAGCTAATTTGATTGACACAACTCTCTACAGAACCAAAATTGACGATTTATGTTGCTGTATGTATATTTTTGACCCAGCAGATTTGGTCACATTTTCAGCAGAACCATAATAAATTTATAAAAGAACCAAACTTTATGAATGTTTTTTGTGACAAACAAGTATGTTTTCCAATCACTCTATCACAGAAAAATAAGACTAGAACTTATTGGAAACTCGAGGCAGCCATGACATTATGTTTTTTATAAGTGTATGTAAACTTTTGAACCACAACTGTAACTTCAAAATATTCTTCCAACACGTTTGGATTGTAACTATGAGTAGATATTTATATATTTTAGGCCCTATAATTTCTAAAATAATTATTTATATGTGATTTGTTTCTGGCAAACTTTATTCTGCATCACCCTAGATGTTGTTTTGATGTAATATATATTTAAAAAATTAACTATTTTAATGAGAAAGTTGTAAAAATAAATACTTTTTCTCCAACCGTTAATGGAATATATTTCAGCAAAAAAGAACCGGGGTGAAAGTTGCCACTGACATCATCATGTTCAGTTTTTCTGTGTTCAATGAAAACCCTTGTGAAGCCCTGCTCTCTGTATTATAAAATAGTAGTTAGTTCCATAATCTTTAACCGTGTACATATTTAGGACGAGGGAACATATTTTACTTCTGCTGCTAGGAAAGCTAATATATCAGAATTTTGTTATTTACCTTCAACATTTTAGATTACATTTACGGCAAATGATTAGAATCAAAAAAGGACAGATTAAATCGAGAGTCAGAGAAAAATACATTCATCATTTGACTGATCTCCTTTAAAAGTTGCTAAACTGCTTTGATTGTGTAAACACTCAATGAACTAAATAGCATGAGCCTGATTATCCTTTACTGCAAAGTGGCTCCACCATTATTAACAAAGGTGACAAGCTGTCGTATCCATAACATTAATACTTTAATAATAATGAATTCACAGTGATGAACTAAGCTGGGTGCATTAATCAGCAGATGAAAACTAATTCAGATTGTATCCCCTGTTTTCAATCTTGGTGTAAAGGCAGCAGTTTTTGGCTTAATAAGCTGGAGAAAAATGTCACCAAGAAATTCAGAATGAAACTCAGGAATGATGCCTTTTGTTAAAAGAATGTAGTCAACAGATTCATTGTTAAAATATTAGTTATGTTTCTGTTACTGGAAAGTTTAATCCAACATTTAAGATTAAAAATGACTGTTTGACAGTTAAGTTAAAACTAATACCAACAGGTCCTATATATATATATATATATATATATATAGTGTGTATATATATATGTTATGCAGCTTCTGCAGATGTATAAATGTCAGAGTGAACCACAGTTATTCCTGCTCAGTAACTTGATTACACAGCACCACGCTGCCAAGAAACTAACTTATTACCAGGGGGCCACACATAAATATGACAATGCTGCATAACCTGGCTGCAGCAAGGACTTTAATCAGGAGCATAGTTGAACAGATTTAGAATTTCAAACTGCAGATAGTCATACATCTAATTGCTTATAGCAACTCTTGTATCAAAGTGCTGATTTATAAGGTTAGAAATCATAAAATCAGATTAATCTCTTTAACACTTTCTATATTTTCATTTACTTGTTTCAACTTGGTATTTCTGTGATCCATAGAGGTGCAAGTAAGCCTGCTTCCTTTGATTGTTTCACTCAAAGGTCTAATTTACTCTACGATAATATGTAATCTTGTCTAACTGAAGTAATAAACATATGTGCAAATTAAATGCAGCTTAACATTAAAGAAATTGAACTGAGACTTTTATAAATGAGCTAAATATTTTTAAAAATCAAAAACAGACAATAAATGTTTGTTAATGTGTTATATGGGCCTTGTCATGTAACCTACATCTTATCTCTTTCCTCCTGAGTGTTTCACTCTGTTCATCTCTGTTCTCCTTGTCTATTAGCTGAGCTGATACGACATGCGGAGTCCTGATAACACATGAACCTTTTGGAAGCCTATCTAAAGCAGATGCCACCTAACATTCATATATATTCATATATATTCATATATGCAGGGTAATAACAGAGTCAAATGCTAAAATGACCTGAATCTGAATGACCTGAACTTTGAAATAAATAATCAAGACATTTGGTGAAAAAAAAGGTAAGAATAATGTCGTTTATATTCATAAAACCTTTATTTTACCGCATTAGTTTGGCTGAAGCAGATTAGACATGTAGCACAATATGACAAGGATTTTCAAGGTGTTAACCAGCAGTCGAGCTCATTGAATTCCTGTGCAAAAAAAGTCACAGCTTTAAGAATGAGATATAAAATATAAAACAATAAACTATACAAGAAAAACACTTCAAATATAAAATATAAGAATAAAAGTGATGTAAAGATAGAATACTAGTGCAATAAATGTTGCTAACAAAGCTTTACTTCTCTGTTGTTGTCAAATTAAGAAAAGTATTTTCCAAGAGTCTTCTACTGCCCACAGGGTTATTTATTTATTTATTTGGGTTTGTCTATTAGTTCCTGGAAGTGGGACCATTTCAGCTGCTACAAAACCCTCATTTATATCAGCACAAACAAGTCAGCCAGACTATAGCGAAGATTATCCTGAAAGTAGATTGTTCTGCCATGCTGGAAGAGGTTTAGCTACACAGTTTGGTTTAAATTAAGCCCACCCACTGCAGCTGAGATTTATTATTTTAATTTTTCTCATTAGCAAAGAAAGCAAATAAGTTTTTGTTAAATAAAATAAAAATCTCTTCAGATTTACCAAACTTAATTACTTACCTCTTTGCCGGAACAGAAAAAAAATTGGTAAATGCTTGAAGGGTGGTTTAAGAATGTCTTGTGTGGTAAAATTTGATTTAAAGCAGCAGGAGGAGCATGTTTCTCTTGTTTTGGTAGATTTACAGGATTCAATTTCACAAAGGGAAAAGTTAATATTAGAGAATGTTTTAATATTGAAAATACAATGTTTATTAACGTCTCTCCTCTGTTACCCAGCCTTGGTGTCTTATCCATCCCAATAAACTGAAAAGATCAGAAGCTTCAGGAGCAACAGGATTACATAGAACTAAAAGTGGCTAAAATATAGCTTCACTTACCGGGCAATCTTCCCAGAATAATCGCTTTAATATTGTTAAACTCCACATCAGAAGACAAGTTGAAGTCCTCCCTGGCATTCTTGTCAATCTGAAAGATGATTGATATGTATCAGAGCAACAGTAAGATCCTTCGTGCTTAAACAGAGCCTTTAGCCGGTTATTAAACATGGACCTTTGCAAAAGTTTTCATACACCTTGATCATTTTTCATTTATACTTTTGTCACATATAAACCTCAGTAGTTAAATGTATTTTTTATTCTTAGATTACATATCAACACATTGTAGTGCATATATGTGAAATGTACTAAAAAGGAAATAGAACTTATAAATAAATAATTCATTAATTAAGTAGTTAGAAAATGTCTGACATGTGCTTTGCATTTTCTCTATGGAGAGACATGGATAGACCTTGTTGATATAAATCCTTGATATATTTCTTTTTTGTAAAACATAACATCAAAACATACTTCATTTAACAATAAACTTAATTAGCATTGCATATAAGCATCTGTATGCTGTCTAATGCAGATGTTTAATAATGTTCAAAGCACTATGGGTTGATTTCTCACACATTTAATATAACAACAACAAAACAAAGTACAACAATGCCACATTAATGTCTGCTAAATAATAACAACAAAACATTTCAAATGTATGAACAAAAAAAGTCCAGATTTAAAGTAGACGAGTTGAAAACTTTAGATATTAAGATATATATTTAGCTCAGAGACTTAGGTGAGCATCATCGTCTTCATCATTCTCGTTCTGCTGCTTTAAAGGAGAATCCGCCTTGTGTTTTATCTTTGAGGATTTTGATGACCTCAGTATACTTGATCTAAATGAAACAGAATATTAGAAGTCCACAGCACCTACTGACATCTGCTAATGGCAAAGAAGGATGCCTTTATTTATTAATGAGCACCAAAGGAAGATGTCATGTGAGCTTTAGGGACATGAATGAGCACATAGAGGTGAAAAGATCAACACAAGGATGCATTTTAAGTGCATTTAAGTAATTCTTGGGAATAACAAACCATTATTATATCTTAGTTAAAAGGTAGGACTTACTGTACAACCAGCCTTTTACCTGAACTCTCTGAGTTGAATTTGAAAGTTGCATTACCCTTATTTTATGTCCCTTTTCCAAACTGGGCCCAACGAGCCTCCTGATACAACATGTTTGTATCCTTGTCATAACTTTTCCTACCGGGGACTCCTATGACCCTCCCACATCCGATTCAACAAACGTTTTTAACTTCAAATAACAGCTAAATGATCATTATAAACAATGCATTCCACCTGTGCATAAGACAGCGTGTCTTTGAGAATTGCAAATCTGCAAAATTATCACCCTTATAGGAAATTATTATTCCATATAAAACTAAAATCTCCAGCTCCAGTAAGATGGTGATTATTCCCAAAATAGGCATTGAAGACAAAGAAATGAGCCTTCACCGGTTTGGAGATCAGGGTTCTGCTGACTGAGAGCTGAGCAGCAGAATTAAAGGACCAGTAAAATCCAAGCAGTGGGGAATAAATCTCAGAAGCTGTAAATGACGTTTCGCCTGTTATAGATGTGAGAGTAAAATTTCTTTGATTCGAAAATGATGTCACAAAAATGTCCAGCAAAAGTAAGACAGTCAGTGAAAACTACTAGTGGAGCCAAGAGGTGCAACATATGATGGAAATGCTTCCTATTAGTTCACCATCAACCAAAATGTCAACATTCTGCTAAATCTTCTTGTAATACACGCATGCATGCTGCATAATGGCCAGGCCTGTCATCCCCTCACTGCACTCTCCACTTCTCTCATACTATACATAAACTTAAATATGTTAACAGCAAAACTCTGATTTGATGAATGCAGACAGACCCAAACCCAAACATTCCACATTTTATGTAATAATAGCAAAGCCAAGGAGCTGCCAATGGGTGAAATAAATGCACATTTTACCATTAGAAGAGTTTCAGCAGCAGAACATTGTTGAACCTTCTTTCTAAACTTGATCGTTTTTCTATTCTAGGATTTATTTCAATAGTAGTTTGATCTCACCTAAAACGAACTGACTGTTCTTTGTTATGATGAAATAACAACAAATTCAACCAGCATCCCCTCGATACTGACAGCTACAGGTGTAGAGACTAATTGTTCTTTCAGCAGTGAATAAAAATGTCATTTATAATTTCAGAGTTGAATAATATATAATAATGTAGCCTAATAAAATGGACAATTGCTCCTAAGTAACATCAAATGTAGTAATTTAGGTTTGGATAACAGCTGACTAATTGCACAAGACTCCCACGTCAAGACTGGAGGACAAGAAACATTTGTTTGTGCTTGAGAGAAGTTTAGAAATAGGAGAAAATGGTGAATGTGACATTAATTCCTAACAAATGATTTAGGAATGGATTTGTTTGTAGGAATGCTTCTTCCAATGTGCTTATTTTTACTACATTATTCTTTACTTCGATCAGAAAACATCCTTTGCACAGTAAAACCTGATGTTGCGAATAAGCAGGCTATAATACTAATAAATTAACCAGTTAGGCCAAAGTAAAGAAGTTATCATAAACCTGAATAACAGCCAAAATATAATTGAGAGTTAGTTCAATTACTAAATAAACTTCAACTATTAGAAAAAGTCCTCCTGCACGTGTACATACAGTACTCCGTGTTCCTGGTTTCTTTACCCTGTCTTAGTGAACCTTGTGGTAACCTTACTGTTAATCACGATGTGAGATGGAAAACTAAAGTCTCATTCTTTGTTTTTGCTCACAAACGCAGTCATTAAAGTTAGTTTTGATTCTGATACGTCTAACTTTAATACAGCATAATGTAGAGAAAAAAAATATTTCCAATACTTTTAACCAATACGATTTTAAAATGTACCTATTAGACCCCAGTCTAAAGGTTTAATTATAGTCGTTTTGGAAAATTCAATAATTTATTGACCATGTTCAGCCATTAGATGAATTATTGCAGAGCCTTGTCAAATATATCTCTGCAGTTTATTTCTAGTGGTAGATTCTGAGAAGCTATTGATCAAATCATCTGGTACTAATAGCTGACATGTCTAAATAAATTGATTGTTAATGACTTAATATACATTTTTACCTCTAATTTTGCATTTACATTGTCTTGGAACATTACTGAATTTGAAATAGACACTCCCCGTATGCATTTATCAGCAGGGCATCAAACCTTGTTCAAAATTAAGTGCCAATCAGTAATTCAATCAATTTACATGAATGTCCATTTATGATACATCTTCTTTACAGAGTCTTCCTATCATCCGGTCTCTACGGGTTGCTTTAAAATAAACTGAAAACGTTGGCATTATTATACAGTAAATGCATTTCAAATGTTAGGAGAAAATCATTGGCATCCTTCTAGCTTGTGGAAATGGCTCAGCTTGCCAACATATCTAAAAACAGCTCTGAGCTGTCAGATAGATTGGGAGTCGTGTGGATAAATGTGTGGGGGTGTGTATGTCTGTCTGTGGGTGTTTACCTGTACAGACACAGTGTCTGCCTGTCGCCTGATGGTCACACTGTGCAAACGCCCATCAGCTAAGTTCATGACTTGGCTGTTCAACACCTCCACATCTCTGTTGCTTTGTAATTTGTACCTCACTTCCAGCTCATCTGTAACCAACAAAACAACAATGGAGTCTTAAAGAGAAATGTGTAGAAAATGAAGATAAGATAAATGTCTGAGCACCACTGATTGAAGACAATGACACGTCATTTGTGTCACTTTACTAAGGAGGTTCTACTAAGGACAAAGAATATTGCACAAAAGTTCTGCATTATTTGTCACCCAGACAAACTTATTTATCATATAGTTTCTAGACATGGAGCGCCTTATCTTCAGAAGCTTCTTAAAACACTAGAAAAACATGGATCCTGAAAGGGAACACAGCGATTCACATTTGCAATTCAGTAGACATGTGCAAACCTTTTTCCAATGCAGGCCTTCATTAATATGCATTTATATTCTAATGAGCAAATTTCATGGGTGGAGGATTCCAAACTCTAAACTTTCACCAATAGCAAAGAGATTTTTGACCTCTCAAACTTAACGTTGCATCTTTGCGTCTTTTTTTAGCACTTCTGAAAGTGAGGTGCAAAAAGTTGTGCTGTTATTTTGGACACAAACAAGGCATTGTTATAATAACAGAGGATGGAGATCCTGTGAGCATGTAAACATACTTGGACTACACATTAAACTCTCTAGATTAAAGGTGTATGGTTAAGTTAGTAAGTTCTCCCAATCTATTTATTTTAATCAATCAAATATTGTATCAATCTAGTAATTCTAATAATAGTCTATAGACTATTATTAGTATCAGTACTAATGAGGCCGACTGTCTACTGACCCGAAAAATCCTTCAATTTATCTCAAATTAGGCTAATGCTTCAAAAACGTTACAGTGTTGCTTTATGATAAAATCATGAATGTCTCCCGGCTAAATTTGTTTTAATTCCAATAAATGTATCTGATATTTTTATACAGTATTGTCAAATAAGTGAAATGCAACACAAAGAAAAAACATATAGAAGAAGAAATGTACTTTTAGGAAAAGCTCCTGTACTAACTCACTGTCGATAGTGCCGGGCTTTCTTAAGGCATATAAGGGGACTGTGTGAAAACAAACAACACAATGAAGATGTACTGATTGTTTTTGATATTTGAGTTTTCATATTTCAGCTCTCAACCAATTCTCAAACCTTTCAGATCTGCAGAATGTGTGTTAAGATCAAGCAAATCCAGGAAATAAGGAAAAGCAGCTAAAGGGACACAATGGTCGTACGGTTATAAGAATAGAAATGTTTATCCTCACCATGTTTATTGATGAGAAGGATCAAGTATTCTCTGTAAAAAGAGCTGACGTAGAGCAGCGGGGCAGGGCTTTGACTGGTCCTGAAGCTCAGGGAGATGTCTTCTCCTCTCAGTGTGATATCGGAGTAGATGGATGAGTGCAAAGAGCTGCTGTTCCTGCTCATCTCATATGGCTCTGCTACGATATAAGTGATGGATGTTGTTGACTTAAAGCTGCCTGAAACTTCTGAAAGATAAAAAGTCATGCGTAGTTATCAGTGGGGAAGATGACTGGAATCCTGCTAAAACTGTGGCTAAAAACACCCGTTATGGAGTTTCAAGTGGGTTTAAATTTTTCATCACAGTGAGAATAAACAATATATATACTAACTTTTGTGTGGACATGGTACTGCAACATTCCTGTTCTTTACTTTGATGGATTGTTCTTCTACAAGCAAATAGTTTATTTGCACATCATAAACATGCTAGTAATATAAGAAATGTTTAATATTATTCTTCCTTAACAAAAACTGTTGCATTGATTTTTACACATAGTCAGTAACATCGATCTAGTTTAAAATATTTGTTTGAAGGATTTCCTAAAGCCACTTTATTCTGAATTGATTTCTCAAACACATCGACTAGTCTCTACTCTAGAGTCCCTAGAGACAAAATAACAGACAATTCACACAATAAGTAATAATCAAATGTCTGCAAAAAGATGATTTTCTTTTTAGCTGAGGAATCACCCCAGTTGAACTTAAACTATTTTGTGAGACAAATTTTTTTTCTATCCAGGGCAATTTCTTTGTATTTAGTCAAAAACAGTCGGACGTAATGATCCCTTTCTAGTGGGGAAAATCAAACTGGCAACGTCTCCATGGTGCAAAGCCAGGATTTCTAACTAATAGGCCACCACTACCCCTTCAGTTTATTTCAATTTATGCTGGCAACAGCAAAACAGCCTCAGTGGGAACTTAAGAGCTGCACCAACTCCGGCTAAAACAAAAAGGAAGCATGATCCAAACCTTGATTTCATATATGATACAACTTTTACAGCAGCACAGGTTATTAGAGGTGACCCTGTCATGTTCAACTAAATTTGTGGGATGTGTCCTTTAAAGGTCATACAGCATAAGACATAGAATCCTAAAACACATCCTGCCCGAGTTCCCTGCTAAAATAATAATACGAATAAAAAATGTGAGTCAGTATGTTTAGATTTGCTTGTGCCAACAATATTTACTGCTGACCATGATATATCTTAAAATTAAACAAAAGATTAAAGCAAATAAAACCTTTTCAAATTACGTATAAAAACCTTTAAGATTCAAAAAGTTTAACCATGATTATTTTTGTAAAATGCTAAAAGTGAGCCAAACATTAATGGTATAATAGTGAAAATTCAAATGACCTCAGCTCTTAATTAAACTTTAAAGAAGGCAAAAAACACTCGAATGGTTTATTCAAAGAATAAAGTCTTTGTTATATTCCTCTGAGATGCTGCCTTTATGTCGCTGCCTGTCACCACTATATGAAGCCAGCAAACAACAAATACTATGAAGGGCCTCTGGATAACATGTGCAGACTGAGCTGTCAAGATAAAACGCAATAAAATGCAGTAACTTGGGCTTCAGTTCTAATACAGACTCATATCCCGTTGATATGAGAAAAGTAAAGGCACCTCTGAAATGAAAACAAGCTGGTGTAATGAAAAAAGAAAATAAGAGAACTTAAAAACTTCTCAAGTGTAAATGCAATCTTGTGGAAACATAAAAAAAATGTTCAGGTCTTCTCTGAAAACGCTTAATATATGACCTGACTTTTCTCAGTCAAATTGTCGGTGAAACGTAAACAAGTAAATCTTGATCAAATTCAGAGTAACAATGAAAAATATTTCAGTTTTACCATATTAGGCTAATCATTCTTTTCTCCTTGCCCTGGTGATGCTTTACTTAAATCAAAGAGATTTTCTTTAACTTTCCTGATGATATTTCACTACGTTTCCCCGAGGTTGTTCTTTTCTGCACAATCTTTCAATTAATA
This sequence comes from Jordanella pulchra, assembly GCA_034780135.1. Classification (NCBI taxonomy): domain Eukaryota; kingdom Metazoa; phylum Chordata; class Actinopteri; order Cyprinodontiformes; family Cyprinodontidae; genus Jordanella; species Jordanella pulchra. Next base: position 10,035 of record JAUZNJ010032850.1, read on the forward strand.
TTATGCCAATCTCTCAGACCTAGAAATATTTAGTGAACATAAATCTACAAAAGCATGTTTTCAATCAAAAGTTTTAAAAGCCTCATGGATTTTCTTTGTGATTCCTGGTAGAAAGTTTTCAGTGAGTTGGTACCTCTGTGACAGAAGACTCCAGTGTGGGCAGACTGACTGCAGTCACACGAGAACCCGTTGGCCTTTTCCACACAACGTCCCTGGTTTTGGCAGAGTGTAGCATAGCTGCTGCAATGCCCCGGGCATCCAGGTCTGACGCCAGGTGTGATCCTTGCCCTCTCCTCCAGGTTCAGCGTGACGCCGTTCAGCTGCAGAGAGCGGATACAGCCCAGAAAGCCTTTCTGTCTTGACGCTGTGCCTCCTGCCAAGAAAAAAAAGAACAACACTGTAGCTGCATAGATCTGTTGCCTCTGTATCCTGCCTTCAATTTTATCGGAAGCTTTTGCACTCTTTGACTGCCCTCCTTTTATTCTGACAAGTTTGTAAATTGGTGTAATTTTTCTGCTCTTAAAAATGTTATGCAGCTGAACTCTGTCAAGTAAAGAAATGTTAAAAAAACACCCTGTTTGGCATTAATATGGCTTTTAATTGATTGACCACTTGGCTAATGGGACATCTTGTGTTTGATAATAATTTTACACACAGATGGATAAGAGAAAACCTCAATATCCTTCAAGCAGACAATTAATATTCCATGTTGCAACCGAAATGAGACTTGGCAAAATTACTTTTCTCCTCCTAATCCAACCTGTCCACTTTAATCTGTGCATTACAGTTGTGTTCACACATTAGCGAGCTTCCTTTTTGAATTTAAAAAGGCTGAAATGCTTTAGTACAACCTTACTAAAAAAAAACAACTGAAATATTCAATAAACATTAAAAGGCACTCTTAATTTGTTCTACACATATCCTGCAATGATAAAAAAGAAATAACAGTTTGTGTTGAAAAAAGACATTTTTGGGGGATTCAAATAAATCAAATGGATCCAAACAGCATGAGAGACAAAAATCTTTTTAGAATCAGAACTAAAATCCTGCAAGGCACAATGTCGCCCATGTTAGTACTCAGGGTAGGAACAGAAATCAGGAAAGAGCCCTGTTCCGACAATACAACTGCAGGAAAAAGTAGCTTCAAATAAAGAAATAACACAGAACACTGCTAGCAGGGCTATCAGGCTGTGCATTCAGCAACATTCAGAACCCTGCTGGATTATGAGGGGACAAAGCAAATTGTTCCAAAATAGCACTAAGCTGTTGTGAACGAATAACTTGTTAATAACGTGAATTTGCTTTCCCAGGTTATTGGCATTTTCTGTATTATACCTTTTCAGCTCAGCTGAAGCGAACAGTTTTTTTTCAGTGTTAGGTTTTTAGAACTGTGGCTTTTTTGTTGACAACGCCCACAGGAGGGCTACAATGCCACGTGCTGTAAAAATGAACAAAATGACTCAAAAAAAGATTCTTTCAATTTACTATCCGAGATAAAAGATCCGAGTCAGTAAAAAGAGTCGAACTTCCAAACACTACAGCAAAGTGCAGCATGTAGCCCCTAGAAATTGTGACGAAAACCCATGGAGAGACCACGCATGTGCGCCACCGCTCCGCCCAAGCGGACAGCGGGCCCGCATTGCCGCTGAGTGACGTCACTGCATCGCTGAACTCGGCTCCCCTTTAAATAGCGCAGGCTCCCTCTGCTGGGTGCAGAGGAGGATGACAGATCTACTTTTATTGTTTTTCTCTTTTTTTGTGTGTGTGGGTTGGGGGGGGTCTGCCCGCGGCAACATGCCTGGATGCAGCGAAAGATGTTTTATTTTCTCTGATTGGGCAACAGCGAGTGCTTGGAGACACAGGCAAGGTGCTGTAGTATGTCGGATAACACTGAGGTGCTTGGTGACACTGTGTTGTTTGCCCCATAAGATCCGCTCTCTGAACATGAGAAGATAAATTTAACAGGGCTCCTGGTGAACCGCAGTAGGTAACAGCTGAGTGGAGAGGCCTGGGCTGCTGTCCACAAACCTTCTCATCTGGTGGGAAGGTACGAACTGAGGGGCTAGGTCGCCCGCTTCTTCTTTCATTCCCTCCCCGGGGCCCATCCCACCCCGGGGAGGGAATGTTTACCTCATGGTTTAGGGTTCTCAGCTTTTTCCTGTTGGTGAGGTGAAGGAGCAGGCCCTGACGCCACCTTGCCGTCCCCTCACTGCTGCAGCCGCAAAGCCTGGTCTGGGCCACTGGGTGGGAGCTTGGCTTGGTATGTGAAGCAAAAGGTTAAAGGACTCTCCCTCCTGTTTTCTGAGGGTACTTGTCTTCCTCATTTTCTCCAAGGAGGGACCAAACAGACCTTTGTTGGGTCTCATAGGTCGCATCCATAATTTCTGCCTTCTGGGTGTCGCTCTGGCCTGACAGGTTTAACCACAGGGACCTTTCCCCTGAGACTGCCAGTCCCATAACCCTGCACCTCTGGAGGAGCGTAGGATGAGATCGTTAAACACACATATCTCATCCCATAGAGTAGGGTTCGGCGTCCCTGAGTCCAGCTGGTGACCCATTTCCTCCAAGATCTCATCCTGATATGCTGACAGCATTAAGGGAGCACACTGCCAGTCCCATCTCATCCATGCCCTGGATCTCCAGTATAGAGAGGCCCTTGGTGGGGAGCTTGCTCTTAAATGGGCTGGACCAAAAGCAGCTCATTTCGCTCATGCATGCTGTAACAGCTGCTTTGCTGATGATACAGCAGGTGGAAGTCATACCGGCATCAGGTCGTGCTGCGCACCTCCTGCATCCTGAGCTGCCGGCTGGGGGATCTTCAATTTTGAGGCAGCCCTCCTACACACATCATACAGGTCACCATCACCTGTGGTGGAAATTTCTGCCCCACTAAGAGGCCTGGAGTGTTGAGCTGGAAATATGGAGTCACCTCCGTCTTCCGGCATGTCATCCAATTCGAGTAAATCGGAGTCTGCCTCGCCCTCCGTTTCCCGTTCCGTGTTCCCCACTTTCCACCAGGCCCTCAAACAGTGGAGGCGTGGAAGGGGACTCTTCCTCCACCGTGTCCGCCCAGCTCTTAGAAACTGGCGGCTGATGGGTTTCACCTGCAGTTGACAGGCACGGGTCCTGACCGTTGGCCATAGCTACCCTTAGCCACCTCCCCAGGATCTTTTCCGGCATCCGACGGATGCTGACACCCCTGGGGGTGCTTGGTGCCCATGCAAGCGATGCATATTGGATGAGGGTCCCTTTCCGAGACGGAATCCCTGCATGATGCTGGATACGGGCGGGATGCAGCCTCTTTCATTTTAGGTTCCGACCCTTTAGCAGGGGTGGGAGCCACAGCCATAATAATACACTACTCAAAAAAATTAAAGGAACACTTTGTAATCAGAGTATAGCATCAAGTTAATTAAACTTCTGGGATATTGATTTGTT
>JAUZNJ010032851.1:0-13472 GCA_034780135.1 Jordanella pulchra
ATAAAAATTACAGTCTTCTACATGCTTTGCAAGTGAGAAAACCTGAAAAATCAACAGTGTATCAAATACTTGTTCTCTCCACTGTATGCATCTAAAACTAGATTACAAAAACTCTAATTTTCATGAACTGTTATCCATTTATAGATTGATGAGTCCTGATAGTTTACAGTCCGACAAATATTTGGGTAGAAATTAGAACACATTGAAGAGAACGAGCCTGTGCTGACCGTCCACTAATTTTCCTCAACTGCTTCTTCCTCTGCATAACTAACTCAGATCCGATGTCCTTAGACAGAGCTATGCAGCAGAACTGTCTGGTTTGGCTTGTCTTGTTAGATTTAAAGGACATATTCTTGTGTCTGTGTAAAGGATTCATTTGTCTATAGATACATAACATTTTCTTTGTTGTTTTCTCCTCAGACCCAACCTGCTTCAGCTCTGGGAAGCTCCCTGATGAGGTGTGATAAACTGGACCAGGCAGAGATCAAAAGCCTCCTCATGTGTTTCTTACATCTCCTTAAAAGCATGTCTGAAGGTGAACACTCCTCATTAATGTGTTAACTAAAGCGATAAGCCATATTCTGGGCTTTTAAATGCATAAACGAACAAGCTGTCTCTATAATTTATTTTTTCTCTCCGTTCCAGATGCTCTGTTCACCTACTGGAACAAAGCTTCACCTGCTGAACTGATGGACTTCTTTACTTTAATAGAGTGAGATGCCTTTTATTGGTGTTAAACCGTGTTTGTGTTGAAATGCGAATAAATATGTGTGATAACAGATTGTTTTTGTATTTTCTTCAGAGTGTGCCTCCATCAGTTCAGATATATGGGGAAAAGATACATTGCAAGGTAAAGTTGCAGAGTTTTTTGGCTTTTTAATTGCTCATTATTTTGAAAGAGGAGTTTTGGGTTTTTTTACTTGAGTTGGAGTGACGCCACTTAAAATGTTGAAGGGGAACTTAGGTTCTAGCTAATTCTGGCTGGATATTCTTATCAGAAATGATACAGCTAATGGAAATAGGTTGGTCTCCAGTGATGCACCTGAACTGTAAACATAGTCCATGAATGTTCAGCTATGTATGTCTGGGCCAGTCTAGATTCCTAAGTCTGCTTTATCTATTCCAAAACCAGTCTCACAGTGGGTTTTAAGATCTTATTTTTTTTTAGACAGAGGTCCCTAGTTTTTCTGTCTTTCATTGAAAATTAAAAAAAATCTTCATATTTAGAGTATTTTAATTTGTAACTTTTAATTTTAATTTCTCCAGTGGGTATTTGCCCTGTCAGTAACTGCAGATTTCTAGGGTGGTCGGTCCCACCAGTGTTCAAGTGTTCTAGATTATAGCAGGGTTTTTTTGTCTCTGAAAATCCTTTTTTCGTCATACAATAGTAGTTTTATTCCGAGGGTTGAAGCTGCACATAGATACCAAATGCAGGTAACAAGAGTTTTTAAATGAAAAAAAGTTGGATAAAATTAAGCCTCAAGAACATCTCTGACTAAACACTATTGTGAAAATTTAAGGAGTAAACATTATAAGTCAAATCAATGACAGGAAACATAGTAGTTTATATAAGACACACCAGTTCTATCATTAGTGAAATATTCATACATAAACACACTAGCATCTTATTGATGGCTACAAACAGTTTACGGTTAAGACGTGACCTGCTAAGGGACATCTACAGAAATGGAAGATGGATGGTTGATATTATACTAAAAATTGTTTTATTGTATTTACTTTGATACAGTGATTATAAAGATATTTGATATAAATATAATGAATGAATAAAATATTGCAACCTACTGTTAACATGTTTATGTATATTAATGTCGTCATAAAAACCAAGGATGGAGTAGACTATGAAACTGTGCAGTTAGTTTTGGTTGTTTAGAAAATGAATCTATATCAATTTTATTTCTCAGTCACAATAGAATGAAGATTCTTATCATGATAATATTTTCACACTATAGAGAAACGTAACAATAATAGTCCTCCTATAGTCCATGCATAATGATTCAAACCTGAAAAAAAAAACACCTTAAACAACTCATTGAAAGATTAGATAATCAGGCTCATTCTGACCAGATATCATCTGTATCTGTATGTTTGATCTTCTAAGTTATAGTTTATATTAAAATGTGATGATTGTGTTTAAGTGCTCGGATGTATCTTAACACCCATTCATTCCCTCTCTTCATATTTGGGAGGTTTAGCCTTCCTTCCCAGAGGCCTTCACTCTCTCCAACCTCACATTACTGTTTCTATCTCTATTCACTCTAATGCTGTCAAGTTTAACTTACTGATATAAAAGCTGGCTCCTGCCCTCTCCTGCTTTGGGTAAGCTAAAGACTTAAGGTGGAAATGACTTTTCCAAACTGAATGCATGAAATTCTCACAAAGAGACGTTGCAGTGCTGTTATGTTTTGGTTTTCCATCTCACTATTTCTCTGGTTTTTATTTGTTTATAGTGTTTTTTTCATGCATGGCTTAAGCTTTAACTGGCTGTGTTCATGCTGTAACTGTGTTAAGTTTCACGCTGAGCTGCATGTGAAACATGCACACATGTTTACAATTTTGACTTCTAAGATCTGCAAAACTGCTTCCTGGCATATTTGAGCAGTGCCAGCACCTCTCAAGTGTGGAAAGAAAGGAAAAAAGAAAAAGACAACTTAATCTTGAGCTATCCACTAACTCTGGTCCTGTCTAATATATCCTGTTTCCTCATCAGGAACCAGGATGGGGCAGGACACGTAGCACATGAGCGGAAGTCTCAGACTCTACCTGTGTCCCGTAACAGGGCGGGAATGATGCATGCCCGCTTACAGCAGCTCAGCAGCTTGGATAACTCATACACTTTTAATTACAGTAAGTGCCATCAACCATGCTCTACCAGAGGACCCTCCTCACCTTGTGTGGTCGTACCCCCCCCCTCCTCCAATCATGCTGCTTGTCATCTTCCTCATCATCCTCTGCTAAAGCCCAATCAGCAGACAATCATTTCAGGATAACATCCATAAAGTCTATTAGAGCTGGGTAAAGGCAGGTTTTTGTTAGCTTAAGGGAAGCCAGGTTGTTATTTTTTTTTTTATCAAAAGGCATCATTTAATACACTTTCTTTGTGTTTTCAGTGTAAGAAAGATTGCAAGTTTACTTGGAATATCTTTAGAACATGGTAAGAATGTGACAGGTTGCGAGGATGTTTGTTGCCCGTTTTGTTTTAAAATGCGATAAAGCATGCCTACTTTTAACTTCAAGATTAGCTCTCAAAGTCATCTCGTCTGCATCTTTCATCTACTCTTGACTTTATTTCATTTTATAGAAAAAAAAAACATGTAAATTGTATAGAGTTTCATTCCAAACTGGACAATGTTTAAAAAATAACTATTCGGTTTTCTTTAACACAAACTTTGCCTACTTTACAGTCTCATTTGGTACCATTTTACCCCGACCTCCTTTTTGTTCCTCTTAACAATTGATAAGGGGAGGAGCTCATATTAAGGGGAACACAACCTCCTTTGCCCGTCTGCTTAAGAAAGTGTGATGACAACTCTATAAAGTTTTATTTTTCGTTTGCAAATTAGCATATTTAGCCATATTTGGATTAACCCTTGGCCAATGGATTGCAGCAAATTGCTCCAAAATGATTATTATGTATAGAATATGCATAGCATTATTGGGATTCCTGCTGTATATCACCTTAACTATGCGATGGTTTGAAGAGAACTGGAGTTTGTAGTCAAGAAGGAGCTAATTACAAACAGTAGGACCACACTTGAGCTGTCTAAAAGTCTTGTTTGTTTGTTTTTATTAGTCTGTCTTCCTGTTTATCCACACAGTTTTATAGGCAGCTTGGCTTCCCCATGCTTTGATTATCATTACAAGTGTTCAACTGCTCCCTCACCAATTTATCATTAATAATCTGACAAAAAAAATAATACATTTCTCAGTTAAAAAAAAAAAAAGATTTTACTTTCAGCTTGGAATGAAACTTTTGATGTTCAACATTATTGAATAAAACTTCCATCATTTTAGCAGCAGCTTTGCCTTAATGCTGAAATATGACTATGTGACATTTATAGCATTTCTTGACAAATTTTACACAAAGAGCATGAAAGAGCTACAGCATTATATGATGTCCTCTCAGCCTACAGTCACTCTGATGCGGATGTGTTGAATCAGTCGATCCTGGAGGCCAACATTGCCACTGAAGTGTGTCTAACGGTGCTGGACACTCTCAGCATCTTCATCATGAGTTTTAAGGTATGAGATCTAACTCCTGTTGGATGCTGAGATGAATTATGTGCTCATCAGAATTACAGGTCATTCCTTTGTTTCCACACAGACGCAGCTATGCTCTGACCACGGTCACAGCCCTCTGATGAAGAAGGTGTTTGAAGTCCATCTCTGCTTCCTGCGCATCAATCAGTCAGAAACGGCCCTGAGGCAGGTCTTCACATCGCTGCGCACGTTTATCTACAAGGTCTGAAAAACATTTAATGCAACATTCAAAAATATTATTTCCATTTTAACGAAAAACTTCTGGCAGAAGATAACCTCTTATTTCGTCCCTTCTTCTTTAGTTCCCTTGCACGTTTTTTGAAGGACGGGCAGATATGTGCGCGGCCTTCTGCTACGAAGTCCTGAAATGCTGCAACTCCAAGCTTAGTTCGATTCGCAACGACGCGGCCCACCTGCTGTACTTTCTCATGAAGAGCAACTTTGACTACACAGGTCGCAAGTCCTTTGTCAGGACGCACCTGCAGGTGAGACGACTTTTCTGCTAAGATGAATTATCAGAGTAATAAATGACTTTAATTCTTGCAAAACATAAAGCTTTTTACGGCTGTCTTTTCAATTGTTTGTGTAAAAGAACAAGTCTTTATTCTAGCTCAGTGAAGGTTGACATTACTAGTTTTCTGTGATACTTTCACATTACTCTATGTGCTGTAAATCTCTGCTCTCACAACCATGTATCTCTGCTTCAGGTGGTGATCGCTGTCAGTCAGCTGATCGCTGATGTGATTGGCATTGGAAGCACCCGCTTTCAACAGTCTCTGTCAATAATCAACAACTGTGCCAACAGTGATAGAGCTATCAAGGTAGGGAGCTTCATAACAGATATTATTAGCATGAAGTCTTATTGTGCCTTAAAAAGGTCCTCATACCATTAGCACTGTGTCAATATAAAATGGAAAGAAAATGATCCACGGATCAAGATCGTAAATTATTAAAATCCTACATAAATGCGCCGTGTGTTGATATTCAACCTCCCCATGCCATGATGCTGCCACCACCATGGGTCATAGGTACTGATGAGGCCAAAAAACCTTTAATTGTAATGTAATTGGAAAGGTTTGCAGTTATTCCACGCTCTTTCAGGCAGCTCTTTGTAGGATGTTTAAAGTTTTCAACCTTGTTGAATTTTCTCCACAAATGTCTCTCTGCCATACCTGCTGTGTTCCTTGGTTTTTATGATGCAGTTTGTTCATTGAAACTGGTCTATAAGCAGTGATTTGTCTGAACTCCATCCATCAACAGCACACAGCTTTCCCATCAGATGTGAAGGACCTAACCAAACGCATCAGGACGGTTTTGATGGCCACAGCTCAGATGAAGGAGCACGAGAGAGATCCGGAGATGCTGGTGGACCTACAGTACAGTCTCGCTAAGTCGTACGCCAGCACGCCTGAGCTGAGGAAGACCTGGTTAGATAGCATGGCGCGAATCCATGTGAAGAATGGGGACCTGTCAGAGGTCAGGGGTTAGACTCTAGTCTGATTGTGTTAGTTTGATGGCTAAACAAGCATTTAACAAACTAAAATGTTTACATTAGTTCATTTGCTTTGTGATGAGTTCTTAGACTTCCGACTTACTGGATTAATTATTGTCATTTAGATTTGATGTTTCTGATTATAATCTATGTGTTTGGTTCCCAGGCGGCCATGTGTTATGTTCACGTTGCAGCCCTGGTAGCAGAATACCTCCGGAGAAAAGGTGTTTCCCTTGTTTCTAATGGAAATCTTTTATATCCAAATTCTATTTTTATATTAGTCATCAGAAAGATTTAACTAAAGTGTTTCATACAGGAATGTTCAAGCAGGGCTGTTCAGCTTTCCGAGTTGTAACTCCAAACATTGATGAAGAAGCAGCAATGATGGAGGACGTCGGGATGCAGGATGTACATTTTAATGAGGTAAAACACATGTTCTCTTATTGTTTGTATTTAATCTTTTATTGTTCAGGACTGTTAAGTTGACAGAAAGTGTAAAAAAAATCTAAATATTCTACAGATGCTAACAATGGTTAAATTTGGTGTCCTTTCAAATGTTGTTAAACCACATTAAATCACAGATTTGTCCTGATTAGCAGGAATAAACTGCAGTTTGCTCCACATTTGCACTATTTGAATTCTCCAGAGCTAATCAGTTGGACAATTAAAACAAAGCAGAAACATTACTAACTAGCAGCCATTGCAGGTTAGGTTGAGATCCTAAACGGTGAGAAATATTTCCTCTTTCTACATTTTAACTTGCACCATTGTATTTATTACACTTTGCAGTCAAATGTAGTTAAATAAGAGAGAGAACTTTTCACCCATAAAGCTTCTAATCTAAATTTACCAAAAAAAGATGCCTTTTTATGTAAAAAAAAAAATGTAAATCTACAAAAACATAATGAACACAAAATAAAGATGTAATTTACACTTAAATTTGGCCCCAATAAAATAGACAAAAATAACAAAACGTTTAACAATTTAACATCTTCCTTTATAGCCATCATTGTCTGTTTTTGTTTACTGGGGAAAAAAAAGTTAATAAACTTTTTTGTTTAATATATTTTACTTATCTATTGTTTTTTTTTTCTCCCTGTGGGATTAATAAAGTATATTTTAATTGAATGGAATTCAATCGAAGTATTATTATATCTCATTCAGTCCAGAGTGACCATTTCTCTTCTGTTCAACCTACTTTTGAAGTCAGAGCTACAACAAACTGTGTTTGCCCAACTTATAATGATCCATCATTATCGTCATTTGCAGACAAAATGTTTTGGTAAAACCATAACTTAGGGAAAATTGTCTTCATTGTCTTATAATACTGTCATATTATTGGGGTGTAAAGAATAAGTAAAAAATATTAGGATTTCAAATTGCATGTAAAATCACTGTTGATCTTCCAACCGGTTCAATTTTCAGCTGTTAGATGAACTCCACTGCTCTGGGTCTATCTATTCAAGTCTGGAGATAATCAGGCTTTGTTCGTCTCTTGTTCTTCACATATATTTGCTGACGTGGAAGAAAGACAAAGCTTGAATATTTATCTTAAAGCAACTTATGCTAGCATGTCAGTTAAATGTCTTCCTGTTCTATATATCTGAAGGAACAACCTGTAGTGCTGTTTCTTAGGCTTTCCTTCATGCTTTGTTTTCTCCATTTGTCATTCACTCAGGATGTTTTAATGGAGCTTTTGGAGGAGTGTGCAGATGGCCTGTGGAAAGCAGAGCGCTATGAGCTCATCTCAGACATCTATAAACTCATTATACCCATTTATGAGAAGCGCAGGGACTTTGAGGTATAGTTTATTTTCTCCGTATTTATTTAAATTGACCTCCAGCATGTTCTCTAACTCTGCTGTTTGACTTTGTACAGAAACTAGCCCACCTGTATGACACTCTGCATCGTGCGTACAGCAAAGTGACAGAAGTGATGCATACAGGAAAGAGGCTGCTGGGGACGTACTTCAGAGTGGCTTTCTTTGGCCAGGTGAGTTCAGCTTTTAACACGCTAGCTTAACATTTGATGTACTGGTCCAAACAAACATTTTAAGTTTTAAATCATTAAAGCATAACTAAAAAGCACAAGTCACCAAGCTGCTAAATATCATTAAAAGCATGAGGGAAACCTTTAATGACCCTACTTCTCTGCTTTTTCTATCCTCTTTAAAGGCAGCGGTAAGTTGTACAGGAGTCCTTCTTTCTTCAGACAGCCTGAGTCTGTGGTGTTTGTGCTGCTTAAATCCATTTGCACTTGTCAGACACTGCTTGCCGCTTCAAACTAAACTATTCTGTGTCAGCTTTCATTTACCGTTATGTTTCTGTAGACAACTTTTACAGATTATTAAAGTTTTCTTACTGTTAAAAGGTTAACCTAGTAGATTAAAGGAGTCTTTGGGGATGTTTTGAGGGGACTAAGCCTTAGCCCAGCTTACATGTAGCTCTCTTATTCGGGGGAAAAAAAACCCAAAACAAATATATATATATATATATATATATTTTTTTTTTTTTTTTTAACTCTGCTTTTATCTTGTTTTGCATAAAAATGTGCCTCTTAAAGGGTCTTTAAGTCTCCCCAAATGCTTGTTTGAAAAGGTCACTTATCTAATATTATGGCAGAGGACATTTTAAAGATAATAAGCAGTCTATGAGGCTGCTGTAAAAATGAGATTCATAATTTCTTTCCTAATCTCTTGCTTAATTAAAAAAATAAATAACCTGACCTGACTACACCTGCTGATTTGGCAATGAAGCAACTGTCTCTACCAGAACACCCTCATATCTTCCCTAAACAATTTCTGATGCATTTATCAACAAGCTAATATGTAACTGGGTTCAAATGTCTGAATGCAGGATGCCTTTACAGTGAATAACATTTAATCCAGTCCATCTATTTGGAATATTGATATTCCATGGAGTGAATATGACATAATGATAACAATGCATTATTCAGATTTGTATTAAAAATATATGTTTTACTAAGAAGTTTGTTTCTTATAAGAATATAAAAATATAAATATAAAAAATCATTTGAAAAATAAAAAAAAATAATAATTTTAACAATCATTCAAACCCTTTATAGTTAACAGTGGAAAAATGACATTAATGACTAACCAGCCTTTTGCCTATTTTAAAGGTTTATTTAGCTTATTTTAAAAGCTTTGCAATAACTATGCAATTTTTAAGGCAGAAATTGCAGTCAAAGCACAGATTTAGCTCTGTTGTGTATGTTGCTTTTCAAAAGGAAACTGTAATAATGTAATAATGCAGTGTGGCTAACTATATAGAGATGGTGGAGTTGGCACAGAACGACTAACAGTCAGACGTGTTGCATGGCATCCATTCACTTCAGCACTCATGGTCAATGTGTCCGATTTCCTCCATGTTTGATTTGATAGCTTTCATCACTGACTATTGTTTGCCTTTAGTGATATTTTATGTGTGTTTGACTCTTTAATACATAATAAATCTACTCAATCTGATGGGTTATTCTAGTAGGAGAACTTCTTCTGATGTATTTATGGTAAATTGTAGTTATTGAATAACAATGATTTTAATTTTTTGTGTCATTTACACTCCTGTAGCAGTACCAGTTTACTGACTCAGAGGCTGAGGTAAATTCATACGACAGCTGCGGTGTGTTTTAAGGCTGCTTCAGTGTTGTGCTCGTTCACTAATGCAGTCTGCAGTGCGGTTTCATGTACGGTGCTTTAGCCCCTTAACTCCCCCTGTGTCCCATTTACAGTAGGAAACTCCTTTAAAGGGCTAATTGCTGAGTTTAGCTCTCGCTGTGTGAACGCATGGCTTCACCCTTCATTTTACAGGACTTTATATCATGTAGACAAAATACACAAAAAAATCAAAGTGCTTTAGCTGGTAGTCTAAGCATCTATAGACCTCCTTTACATATAAAACCAATGAACTAACACCCGTGTTATTCTGTAGTTGCTGTTATGGGAGCTTAGAGTGTAGGTTGTGTATTTAGGAATGCTCAGATCAGAAGTGAGTTTTCCCATCAGTGTCAGAACGCCTCCCATTCACTATTTATACGTGTTTTTTATGTACTTACATCTTTGTTATTTAAACTGACTTTTAGGAGTATTTCTTTTTTTTAGGGCTTCTTTGAAGATGAAGATGGTAAGGAGTACATCTACAAAGAACCTAAATTCACGCCGCTGTCTGAGATCTCCCAGAGGCTCCTGAAGCTGTACTCTGACAAGTTTGGACAGGAGAACGTAAAGATGATTCAGGACTCTGGGCGGGTTAGTTTCTGGGAATTATTCCTGGGTTTTTGTTTTTTTTTTACTTATAACAGGGATCCACTTATCAGGAGATGGAATAGTTACACAACTGTCTCAGCTGATGCATCAAAGCATGTTCTCCCCAAACATATGAGAAAATGCATCACATAACCTGCTGTGGTTGACCATTTGATCAGTGTCACACTAGTTGTTTGTTCTTTGTTTCCTCTACAGATCAACCCAAAAGACCTAGACTCCAAGTATGCGTATATCCAGGTCACCCATGTGACTCCGTACCTTGACGAGAAAGAGCTGGCCGACAGGAAGACGGAGTTTGAAAGGAGCCACAACATCCGCCGATTTGTATTTGAGATGCCTTTCACAATCTCTGGCAAAAAGCAAGGCGGCGTGGAGGAGCAGTGCAAACGCATGACTATACTGACCAGTAAACTTCTTTTTAACATTTATGTATTTGTTTTAATTGTTTTTCCTTTGTTAGGCAAAAATATTTCATTCATCAATTGATTCCATCTGAGAGTTTAAAGCTTGAGAAATTCTATTAGAGAATGTATTTGTTTGGGATTTTATGTGACTAAGCAAAACAAAGGATGACATGAAAATTATATCTGGAGGGAAAGAAAAATGAACATTGTGGCCAAAATATGTGTTTAAAATATTTGATGAGGTGCGTTACCTCAAAGTCTAAAATGCAGAGTTACATTTTGATCATTCGAGGGAGAAAAAAAAAAAATCCTGATTCCGAAGAGATGTGAATTTTCACCCTTCGTATCTCCTTACAGGCCCTTTTGATACTCTGTCATTTTTTTTATAAACATGCCACAGTCTTTAGGTTAAATCATTTTTTGTGTTTTGGTTTCAACGTATAAAGATTGTCTGTTTTATTAATTCTTGCATACACATTTTCTTCTTTCTTAATATTCTACTATTTTTTCACTAAAATTGCTTGAGAATAGTTTACAATTTGCATATCCTTCCCCAATGAATTTGCACAGTTTTTTCACTAGAATATGATCAAGGCAAACCTTCAAAAAATGGTTTGCACACAACGTCTGCTGCATTACAATCTCTTTGCACCTTGTTTTAAGTCCTGCTCTCTGGGTACAAACTGGTTTGCACCGGTTTTAATACACCCAAACTTTCTGATGATCAGGCTCTAAGTGACAGAACCCAACAGCATGAAACACATTTAAAATTCCTTCTCTTTCTAAATCTAGAGCTACATGCACCAGTTTACCCTGACATAAGCAAGTATTGTCTTGCAGAAAATGATCATCTAATGAAGTCTTTATTAAATGTTTTGCAAAGGACAGTGTTTGTACCTTCAGATAAACTTCAGATTGTTACCCTTTTCAGTTGTTCCTAAAAGTTTGACACATTTCTCATTCCTGAGCCACACAATCTGTTTATTAACATGCAGAGCAGATTTCCCATCAGTCGGTCACTCATTGCATAAGTCAGCAAAATGTTCCTGTTTATCAGTGGAAGGAAGATCTTGATTAGCTTTTGGACATGTCAGCTGTTTAACATGTACGTTTCCTAATCCCAATTATTGCTTTATGGTGCAAACGATACAAAAGTTCAGTCTTCAGTCTTATCATCTTATCTGCAATATGTGGGAACTTTCATTTGATCTGCAGTCCACATGCAGGCGGATGCTGAACCGTAAAACTGACAAAAGTCTTGAATTTATTACAAGATTTTTAGTTTTCCATGTTTTTTCGGCTTCTGCAGCAACACACTGTTTTCCCTACGTGAAGAAGCGTATCGCTGTGATGTACCAACACCACACCGATCTGAGCCCCATAGAGGTGGCCATCGACGAAATGAGCAAAAAAGTCGCAGAGATCAACCAGCTGTGCTCCTCCAGCGACGTGGACATGATCCGTCTGCAGCTCAAACTGCAGGGCAGCATCAGTGTCCAGGTTTCTACTTTGGATCTTGTCAGAAACACACACACCTGGGGAAAAAAAATAAAAGTATACTAAAATAAAAATACACTCTCTGCCACAGGTAAATGCGGGACCACTTGCATATGCCAGAGCTTTTCTGGACGACTCAAGTGCCAAGAAGTATCCAGATAACAAGGTCAAGCAGCTGAAAGAGGTCTTCAGGTGAGATGTGAAGATCTTACAGTTGGTTCCACATAATCCTTCCTCAACACATGCTTACCATGTTTTTTGCAAGCAGGCATTTTGTGGAGGCCTGTGGCCATGGCTTGGGCATTAACGAGCGACTGATCAAAGAGGACCAGCAGGAGTACCACGACGAGATGAAGGCAAACTACAGAGACCTGACCAGAGAGCTGTCCATCATCATGCACGAGCAGGTAAGCTGCTGCTGGGATTTTTTCTTTTTCCAACTGGATTTGTTGTAATAATGTAACACCTTTAATCTCTCTCAAATGGTTTGTTGAAGCGAAATACATCAAAGGTCATTTGTATTGTTTTATAGAGGGATAAAACACTCTCTGATAACATTGTCTGTGTTTTTTCTCTGTGCTGACATGAGCAGATATGATGGTAATGCAAGAAGCAACAGTATGCAGATGATGAAGCTGGTAATTGTTGGTCTAGCTCATCGAACACCATTGAAGTTGATGTAGCTGGTAAAAGTCATGGCTCTGATTGAGTTATGCAAAGCTCAGCTTTCAACACCTGACTCAAAGACTCCGAGCTATCAGATCATAAACTGCTTTATCTTTGCACGTCTGCAGTAAATAGGAAATCAGCTTGACATGAATTATTCCTACACATGAGGTGCAGTTTTGCTGTGCAGTATTATTATTTATTTTCTAACGTTTGAGCTGCTTGAAGCCATTGTTTTCATTATAAACGGGTTCATGTATTGACATTATTCTTCTTCCCCGAAAAGTGTATTAGCTACTAATTTTCTGTTCCAACTATCTATCCTCAACCTGTGAGATGAGAGACTTAAAAATTCTACCAAGATTTGGATAAACAATATTCACTAGTTCTCTAAAATTTGACTTTTTATCCAAATTTTTCAGAAGAATCCAAATTTAAAACCCTCTAAACCCCCCTAATGCTGTCTATACTAGCTAGACCAACAGTTGCTGTTTGACTTCTTTTATTTTGGCTTGCTGACGTATGTTTTTGCATGCGTGTCCAGAATGTTTGGATGCATGCACAGTATGTGTTTTTGTGTACATATACTTCAGAATATGTGTGCTCCATTTTTTTTTTTTTTTATCTTTTCTGCACCAACAGAAATGTTTTAGCTTAATTCTGATCTTGGTAACAAGTGTAGCTGATCTGAATACATTTACATTGGAGTGTAATATGAGAAAGTAGAAGAAAAGAAAAGTCTCCACCTTGGTGCTTTGAGTGGTCATTAATTATTACGCTATTGAGCAGATAGGAAATGTGTGAGGAGCTGTAAACTGAGATTATTACAGAATTCACATTTAAAACTAACATA
>JAUZNJ010032852.1:0-13470 GCA_034780135.1 Jordanella pulchra
AACTGTCTTTGTGAAGTGCCTTGAGATGACATATGTTGTGATTTGGCGCTATATAAATAAACTGAATTGAATTGAATATTTCTTTAATTTGGGCTAAAGTATACTATACAAGTGTTTATATTAGCAGAAATAACTTGTTGTTATATTTAGAGAAAAATAAATGTTTGTCAGTGGAGACATTGGTCATTTGGCTGACTTCTATGCCTCAGCAACTCATAAAAATGATCAAAAAATATTTATGTGTTATCAAATATATTTGTGTGTTATATTCTATGAACACATGAATGTTTCCTTTCTTGCTTTAAAAAACTTTTTGTGGTTTACTGTATGGGAAAATCTTTGAGGTAAACCGGTTAAGGCACAAAGTACATCGAATTCAGAGAGAGACCCCGGCACCTAAGCTGCAATGGGGGAAACAGCCCCATGATGCGTTCACATGCGATGTGAATAGCAACAAAATCCCCACAATCGCCACATAATCTCCACCTCCTCATCAAATCTGCGGCTTGTCGTTTCCACCTTAATATGATGGACATGGCTTTGGGAAGTGAGTCCATAAAGAGCATTCCCTACTTCATCCGTTGGATAATATTGTCTGTCTACCATTTTGATTGAAATAATCTTCATCTCAGCTGTACTTCTTCACCCTCCATCACAGCCACTTCTAGTCCTTCAATGGCTGTTGCAACGTGACGCAAAAGTTCCGATTTTTTATTCCAACGATGTGGCATTGCCGACGTGTTGCTGTAATCTCCTGTAGTCGCTGAAAAGGTGTTCGGTGTGAACCAAAACGTGTCACCTCATGGGTGTTAACTGTTAGCAAGCAGTTGTTTAGTGTTTAAGTGTTTGTGCATCTATCTGAGGTGTGCTCTCATGCTCTGCAAAGTAATGCTGTGTTCTAGGTCCTTCACAGTTAATTTCATTCATTAATTTCATTAAAGAAGCTACGGAGACTCACAGTAAAGCAGCTTACCAAGAGAGCACTGCTCTACAGGCCGGAGGCTTCAGTTCTCCATGGTTAGGGGAAAATATATATCTGAGAGCCCTTTCTTACCATAAACTAGCTAAAAGAACCCAGATCATTATAATGCTTTAAATATCACCAGCTATTTTGTCAATGTCTGGCTGAGATGCATTCTTTTTTTCTTTTGTCATTTAAGGCCAGGCTACCATATGACAATAAAACATGAACTGCCCCCGACATGTTTGAGCTATTTTTGAAGATGCTTCTGTTGCGTTTGTTGAACTTTTTTTTACACACTCTCTACTATTTGGAAATAGAGAATGTGTCAAGTAAAAGAGGATAGATGAGAAAGTTTCACACGATTCTCCCCAACTTACCAACAAGTAGGATTTCCGAGATGTGTGAAGCTTGATTGCTGCCTGGGTCTCAATAGTTTGCAGTTGAATTGTTTCTCTCATGTCATCTTCTGCAGTCTGCCGTTTGGATCTGGCATGCTCGGGTCTGCTTTCTGACAACTGGAGCAGTATGAAGGAGAAGGGTGGATGAAAGGGTGGAGGAAGGCAGAGACATTACATCAGAGGACTGCTGGTAATTACTGGTGTTGATAAAGACATGACCAAATTCGGCTCAAAATAGCAGTGTCATTTCCACAGTCTATAAGTAGGCTGCACACATTGTGTGTATCTATTTAAGAATTTCTGAGGTCAGAATGTGGTGCCACAGTTGTTGTTTTTTCCTAAGAGTGTTTCTGAACAGTGGTTTGCCTCTAAGACCATTTTAACAGTATTTACCACTAACATTTATTCATTTTGCTTAGACTTCTTCAGTTCTCTTTATTGTGTATGTGAGTGGGCAAGTTGAATCAGGTTCATGTAGGCCAAAATTAACTGCAATTGCAAAGCTACTTAATTCAACCTCACTGCATTTACTTCTTGAATCAAAAAGAAACTTTCCCCTTTGTATGATACCATGTTACTGACCTCCTATACGTTCTGTTTGAGGGTGACAACAAAATATTAGCATGCTAACAGGGAGTCATAATTAGAAATGAAGCATGGTGGAGTTAGCACAGAGAACGTCCAGGGCTAGCTATAGGGAAAGTGATCTCTAGCTTAGGAACCAGGATCTAACAATGTTTTTTTTTAAGAAAAAACATGAATTTGTTTACTTGCAACCTGTCATTGGTGTACAACACCTTTCATCCATAGATTTCATTGAGAAGGCACCAGCCCCACCGTGACCCCGATGGATAAGCGGCATAAGATGCATAAATTGTTTGTTTTAGGTTAAATCCAATGAAGGACACAGAACGGTACTCGCCATGCAAGACCACATAAACAGTACTTCCAGTTTCGGTATCCTGTCTTTGGGATAAACCGGTTTTTGTCTGAGTGTGTTGTAGGGTTTGAAATTCCCTGGTACTTTATGAATGTCTTGAAACATATTTCATAGTTTACAAAAAAGATCTAGTAAAATTTGGGCCTGGTTAGATGGGTTATAATGCAACAGTGGCCATTTGTTTCACTTCTATGAAGATTAAAATTAAAAGAAGTCTAAAAGGGCCATGATTTAGATAATATACCGCTGCAGTAGCTAGGATGCAGGCCTCAACTCCCCTTTGGTTAGGTAAGTGAACTATGCAAAAGAGCAAGTCCTTGGCACAAACAATGCCGAGATTTGTGTTTTCATCGCCAATAGATAAAAAGTTCATATTGGTGGAGATGATGATGATGATGATGCTAACATTACTAAGCCTTCCTTGGTTTGACTCCTAAGCTTACAACCTGTGTGGATTTCCACACCTTTCCTGTCTAAACACTGCAAACACAGACCAACAAGATTTACAAAAAAAAAATCCTTAACATTGTATTGTTTGGAGACATATTCCTCAATATTGACCTTGTGTTTAGAATGGCCATTTACAACGAATGGTATAGAAAACAATCTTCCTCTGTTGTATAACCACTTTTCTTATTTGAAAAGAGATTTGTCTTGACTGGGTGAGCGAGGAATAGAGAAAAAGTATGAAACTCCAAATGCATGAGAGTTGGAAAACTAGAATAAAAGATCCAAGGTGTGGCAAAAACCTACACTGGGTTGTCCAGAAAGTCTTGCAACCATCCTAAACTCCATGTTATACATTGATCCACATAAAATTCAAATAGCAAATGTGCTTTGACATGTTAATGCTGTTTTTAATAACAAAAAACAAAAACAAAGTTCTCTATACATTGATCTCTGAAAAGCCTTTGTATAATAACAACCCAATAAAACTTTCTTTGAAGATCCCAAGATGCCATTTGTTACTAAGAAAATATTTTCTGGCTTATTTTCTTGCTATAGCTGCCCCTGGGATATCAGTCAAAACTCATGTAAAACCTTACAATGTTAAACTGGTGGAAGTGATGTTAAATACTAAAAAATTAACATTAAAAAAAACATTTTAACAGAATCTAAACCAAAGCTCAAACAGAAGCTTACAGTGAGGTTAAGCGGATTGATAACTTCTCCATCAGGTTTGCATTCCGTCTCTGAATCTCCTTTAACAACAATCTTTGTCAGGTACAGCAGCCACTTGCCATTGGCCACCTCATAGGGCCAATCAAACTCCACAGCAAGAGTCCCCATGTCTCCAAGTGTCTGGCCCTGCATGTCCACCTGAAGGCCAAAGTATTCAGGGTTATAAAAGAATACATTTAGGTCATCGACCAGATACAATTCAGCTAAGAAAAGCAGCTAAAAGCTGCAGCATCCACCCCTGGACATTCTTACACCACAAGACAAAGCTCAATTAAATTTGCCTTTCCCAAACAATATAAACTTTTTTTACTTCAAAGACAGGGTGTGGATGAGGAAACTGTGGGTGGGGGAACACACATATTATAGATTAAATATACAGTAGAGGAGATGACTCACGTTCAAGGTGAACTCCACCAGACTGCCGACGTTACTGGTGTTGACCATAGCATACTCTCCTGTCACTTCGCCACCAAATCTAGTTGGCTTTGGATTCTTACTGAAAAAGACAAGGGTTAGGATTTAACACTCTGAACAGACGTACTAATATCTCAGGGGTGTGTCTTTGTACAGTTTCTTTGCTGGGAGGTTCTAACAGAACCTTTCAGAAGTACTCGCATCCCTACAACCTTCTCACAAACTTGCCCATATTTTATAGGGATGTTTTACACCCACAGTGGTATTTACTTCTAACTCCTCACCTGTTTCACTGGAATTTAAAACTTAATATATTGTGTTAAAGGACAACTTTGTAAGAATGTTTTGCTGAATGTAATGATTTACTTTACTGAAGGAAATACAGTATATAATAAATTGTTTTCAAACATTTTGACGGGTCCAAAATATATACATTTTTACTGCTGTTCACAATGCCGACGTTGACATTGATTTTGCACCTATGGAAACAGTAGGGTGAAGTCACATGAGAGCAATCTCAGGCGCTGACAGATTCTAAAAGCTCTGTGATAGAATGGAGAAATGTCTCCTCTGCTTTACATTTCTCACATTTAAGCCAAAAAAAACAAAAAGAGGCAAAACAATGGTGAACATCGGTCAAGCTTTTGAGCTTTAGTACTGACTTATGGAATAAAAGGGGCTTTTCAGATAAATGAAAGCTGCAGTGTGTAAGACTTACCTCCATCTAGTGGTAAGATAAATGAATTACAAATTACTGAAAAGCATTCTCTGGTGTCTCCCTGTCAAGCAAGTAAAAACTACACGGAGTGATGTTCTATTTCTTCTGAATCAACCTCCATCACTCTTGTCAAATCAGCTAAAATAAATGAGGATGCACATGGAAAATCTCACTGGAAACAGGACTTAAAGGAGACTACGGTGGTTAGCTGATATGACTTCTGTGAAGAATAAGAGCAGCGGATAAATGTCGGAGCTCATCCACTATGGACTAACAAACTAGCTGTCTATACTAGGAGGACAGAGCTGACTTAATCATCCTTGAAATATTAGCTACATAGATTATAAAACACATGGAAAATGTATCTGAGAGCAGAGCTAAAAGAAGAAAGCTGCAACAAAACACACCGAATGCAGTGTCTGTTTTGAAGCATCGTTCCCTCATAAATTGTTTCCACCTGTTAAAATCTACACTGACGTAGACTGTCTCCCAGTTATTACTTCTATTTCTTTTATCGGTCTGTTTCTCTTGCCTCTGACTGGACAAACAGCACAGATGGTCGTCTATTGCAACACAAAGTGGAAGGTAGAATGACCTGCAGTTCTTTGCATTTATAAAAACAATGCTTGATTTTTACAAATAAAAAGCAGAATTTGTTATAAACACTCCATCTTTAACCCTTGGTTAGCGGTAGCATTAGCATTAGTGGACCTGGCAACTGGCTGGCAAACAGTGAGGACTACTAGAAGGTGAGTGCCTGGAGGTTTTAAACCTGTAGCTTTTAAGTGTTGATTGCAGGATATTGACATTTTCTAGTATTTTTTTGTAGACCATAATGATGATACAGATGATCAATGTAATAATTTCAAGAGTGCCGGCATATAATTGTATATAAATGGCTTATTTAACTTTCCCGCAGAGCTTGAACTGCTTTTAAAGCGGGTGAAGCATATCAGATGATGTGGGAGAAGTTGGAGCACCCCACGGTGTCTCGCCTGTGCTTGGAACATTTTGAGACGGATGTGTCTTTTATTTTGTTCCCTTTTTCAAAGACTCACTTGGATGTTCATTGAAAAACTACGGTGAGCAGCTGCCAACAGCGTTACTAACATCTTCTAGTTAGCAATATTACGCCACACTGTTTTGTGGCGTAATATTGCTAACTAATAAAATGTGTTTGTAGAACTGTTGTATAAAAGCAATATCCCACTCGAGGTCGTGCTATATAGGTGAATATCAACATATGTGATTGTCTGCGGTACTCGGCCTGCGGTCTGGCACCTGCCACCGAATCCCACCAGTGCTGATACTCACCGATATAGCACGACCTCGAGTGTGATGTTACTTTAATACAATGAAATCAATATTGCATCGTCAACACTTTAACCTTTAGTCTTATTTTTGGAATTAGAAAAAAGACTAAAAATAAACGTATAATTTTCCTTTCACAACAATTCACCCCTTTTTGTTCATCTGTGTTATTAAAATCCAAACAAAATACCTTCAGTTTTATGGTTATAACATGTTAAAATATTAAAAGGTTGAAGCTGCATCGATAGCTTTACAAGGCACTATTTACAGACGTCACCAGCTGTAAGGGTATCACACTCACACAGTGAAGAAAGGTCTAATGGTGCTTTCGATCAGCATGGAGAGGGTCACTGGTCTCAGGTCATCCTGCTCACTAAGACTGAAGAGATTGATCACATTAAAACACAGTGCAGACACCAAAACTTAGACATAAAAACTAGATAACAAAAACAAATCCCTGTTCAGAGGAAGCACCAAAAAAGCCTTTTGATGCTTATGCTTTGAATACTCACGTCGACAGCCTCATTACAGTCTCTATATCTTTTGTGTACAGATCGATGTCTGAAGTCTGAAACATAAGCTGCAGCGACACCTGAAACGACAACAAATCAATTAGATGTGCAGAAAAGGGATTTACCTGCTAAAGGATTAAATAGCTGTTGTTGTTGTTTTTTTGCTTTTTAGTCTCATTTTAAACCATGTTGGAAACATTTTATCCATGGACTTCCTGCTTAATTTCAGGCCACAGCCTCTAAGTTTAAAAGTAAGTTCAAATCTAGGCTGGGCTTCTACAAAACCTTTATTTTCTTTTTTGTTGCTGCTGACGTCCTTTAGATCATCAAACTGCCAAAAAACTTGCATTAGATGTTGCTGATATCTGGAAATACTGCAACAGAGATTTTGTGGTAGAGAGTAGATATATTTCAGGTTCTGAACCAGCAAAACAGTCCAAGAACATCACTATTGGTATCACGGAGGACTGCTGGCAGGCTCATTTATTCCTCATTAGTATTATTTGTTAGTTTTCCCATGAGGTAAAGGTTTAACAGCGTTGAGGTATTTTTGGGCCTTAGAACTCTCCTTTTATGGCTGATCTCTGTTTTATTCTTAAGTTAAGACCCAGAAGACACTCTGGGGCTAAGTGTCTTACTAAGCTAGCCCGTCTATGTGGATCGAAGCAGTGACTTGCATCCATCTTTTTCCGAACATGAGCATGCTGCTCTAAAAACTAGACCACCCCTGCCTTGAGGCACAAATCTAGGGAAGAATGCAGAAAAAAATTCTGCTGCTCTGAAGGTCCCAATAAGGAGATTGGCCTCCATCTCTCCTGAATGGAAAAGGTTTGGAACCATCAGGACTCTTCCTAGAGCTGGCTGGCTGTTCGCACTGAGCGTTCAGGAGAGAAGGACGTTGGTCAGGGAGGAGGAGAACCGCATGGTCACTCTCTCAGAGCTCCAGCATTTTTCTTTAAGAAGAAGAAAGATAACATTTCATAATGTCAACCATCTCTGCACCAATCAAGCCAGCATTGTAAAACAGCCAGATGAAAGACACTCCTTAATAAAAGACACATGGCAGCTGCTCTGGAGTTTACCAAGAGCCTCTTGAAGGAATGCCAAACTATGAAAGGCAAACTTTGCTGGTGTGATGAGACAAACTCTAGGATCACGATTGGAGGAAACCAGGCACAAGTCATCACAAGGAACAATAGGTTAGGACAGATAGAAAGATGAAAGCAGCAATGTGCTGAGAAATGCTGGATAAAAATCTGCTCCAGACCCAAAGCAAACAGACACAATCTTAAAGGAGCGGATCAGAACCACTCTATGGATGTCCTGGACCGGCCTGGACAGATGTTAGACATTCATTCTGATGGAACCGGAAATGTTCTCCAAAGAAGAACGGTCTAAACTGCCTAAAGATGAGTAAGTAAAGCTCATGACATCATAATCTAACAGACTGGAGGCAGTGATGTTTACCAACAAAGTATTACTCAAAGACTGTGGGTACTTATGTAAATTTGATTTCTGTTTACTATTTCTAATTAATGTGATTTAATTAAAAAAGCATTTCTCGTGTTGTTTTGATTGGGATTTTATGTGTGGAATTTACACAAAGAGGGATAATGTTTTTCAGATACTGTTTTTACATGATATGATACTTTTGCTTTTTATCTAAAAATTCAAATTTGACAAAAGAAGCAAAAAGCAAAAAAATCTACAACTTAGGAAGCTCTGAAATACTTTTAAATATGAGGACTAAAATGTACCTTTTCTTTGCCTTGTACTGGATTCCCGAGCTCACAAATGACTTTATCTTCAGAGGTGCATTCTATGTTCTGCAGAAATCATCATCAAATGTTTCATATTAGAGGCCATGCAGTATTTGACACTTCTTATGAAGCACTTATGGGGTGATTTAACATCCTTAAGGGGAGATACTACAGTACGTTGTTGATCTTATGGAGCATTATAATGCAACTTTCACTGAGATCTACTGCCCTCTAGTGGACCTACGTCAGGTCTGACAGCAGAGTATATCAGTGTATCAGGAATGGTGATGATGAGCTGTGCCTGGTGGGCATCCTCTGCCAGCTTCCCAGGAGCAGGATCGTTGGTAACCTCAACCAACAGCTTGATCTTTTTAATGCTCTGGTCAAACTGGAGCACTTGAGTGTTTCCGTCGTCCTTCCTGAACACAAGTAACGCATGCAAAATGTAGCCCATTCAAGAGGTGATAGGTTTATATCTGCTTCATAGTTCAGAGTGTGTGTTTGCCTGGGGAAAGGAGTTCCATTCTCATCTGCAAACTCGGCAAACAGCTGCAGGTTACTGGTACATTTGTTGTCTAAGCCACACTCCTTCTGGAAGTTTATCTGCAGGACAGAAGAGCATCTGATCATACCTCAAATGATAACAGGTGATTTGTGCTCAGTGATGTTTTCACAGCTCCCTACCTCTGTTCTTTGGGTGAGTTCCTGCTCTTGGCTTAGAATGGGGAAGAGATCCAGGTTCTGGAGGGTTTTATCTGCTTTAGATTTTTCTTTATGTAGCGAAATGTTGAGGGAAAAGACCACCGCTTCCAGTTTGTCCCGCACTGGTTGCTGTTGGTTAATCCACAAACTTCATTCAATTCTGGGTGAATAGTTAACTGACAAAAGCTTGACAATATCAAATTACAGTGACTTGATGAGGTCTGTGTGTCATGTTAAAACCACAGCTTTCAGTTCATTTCATCTGGATTCAAACAACGGTTCAACAGGGAGGGGCAGAGATATATGTCGGGAATAAATATGTCTTCCGCTGCTTTGCAAAGTGTGGTTATTAATCTACTGGTTCCTCTTTTCTCAATTCAGTTCAATTCAATACAAAAATACTTTATTTATCCCAAAGGGAAATTAAAAACACCTCAAGCTGAGTCACATTTGATGAAAATCATCTGCAAACATCAACTTTTAGGTCGTGCTACATGGATTTTTATTGAACTCTATCAGGACCCTACAATTGTAGCTCTGGCTTTAAGTTTACAGGCGTTTGTACTTTTGCAGGATAAAAGCCCTTTTTTAATAAATCCATCATCTCTGAACAGCTTTGGTGTCTTTGCTAAAAAAATGCTTCCCCAATGCATGTTTATTTCATTTTCCCACTGAGATCTAAAATCTCTTTTACAAGAGAGAGCTGGTAAAGAGCTCAGCATATAAAACACGTGTTGCTGCAAACACCATGAAGATTATGTTCAGGGTAATGTGCAGTGTTATTTACCTGTCATACAGTAGCATTTACATGTAGGCTAAAACAATTAATTTTGATCTAATTTGACCCAAGTAACTTTTTTTTTAACAAGAAAGAGATTATATTAACAGAAGTGGACTCTCTTTATTAATAAATTGGTCTCCGAAAATCATTAGTTACACTTTTTTTAGTACTATAGTGTTAAAGGTGGGGAAACACAAAACCATGCAACAGATTTTACATTTTGGTTTAAAAGAAAAAAATTTAAATCGTTAATCCTTTCGTTTCCATTTCATAGTAAAGGATTACTTTTTGGTGAGCTATCATATGAAATACCAAAAAAACCCCCAAAAAACTAGAAAAGCACTCGGAGAGCGCAGACCTCCGCCAAGCAGCTCATTCCCCCGCCCTATTGTTAACTCCACCTTCACGCCGGACCCAGATCATTACCAAAATGTAATAATTTGTCAGTGGTTATAAATAAATAAATAAAATAAATTTGGGCAAAATCCGCCTGACACTTTTCAAGTTATTTTGAAAACAAACAAACAAACAAACACTGATGAAAAGATAGAGAGGTAACAAAACTATGAAAACTTTAGCCACTAGGGGAGCAAGACCTTTGACTTCCAGGTTAACCCCCCCTGAAAGCAACTGGCCACGCCTCACTGTCATAAAACGAACCAGTCTTCAATAATGTGTAACTGGGCAGTACGGTGGCGCAGTGGTTAGCGCTGTTGCCTTGGATAAATACTGTTGCAGGGCTCTGTTCATACCTGATTGTAAGCCCAGATGTATGCAAATAATGTATTAATGTAAAAGCTATGGAATGATTGAGGGAATCTTACCACAACACTTAGTTTCAGGTTTTCACAGACGGATTTGGATGACATCAGAGTCAGAGATCCAGAATTTGTGTCGTCATTATTTTGGAAAAGAACTCGAGGTGTTCGTACTTCTGCGTCAGCTTTCACTGTGAAATCCACAACTTACCAAAGAAAAGACAAACAGAAAACGTCACAACAAAAAGAAATGAGTAGTTCCTTCAAATTTTCTATTTAGGTCAAAACATCTTACTGATATTTTCCTTAAAGTCTTTGTTTCCGTTGCTCAAAGTGAACGACAGGCACAGGGTAACTGAGATACTGCAAAGTAAAGGAGAAGTTAAAAAAGGTAAAGCAAATTCAGTTCATGTCAAGCAGATTGGATTTTTATATTTTAGAGACAGGTTACCACGGAATATTCCCACTACACTGGTTAGGATCCACAATCTTAGGCTCAGCAGTGAAGTTTTTGGTCAGATGAATCACCGGTCGAGCTCTGAAAGCAATCACATGAACACGAACACCGTTTTTCTCACTGCAGACTTAAACTTCTTTTTTACCTACATACGTAAAAGCTCCTTTATCTCAATAATAAGTACGGTCAGAGGTGGGGAAGAACTAGCTGTATTTATTAGAGTTACGTTTTTTTTTTACCAAACAAAAAGTTATGAGTATTTGCATTTTACTGTACTTTACTTAGTAGCTTTCTTTTGAGAGTATCGCTACTCTTACTTGAGTAAAAGTTCTGGTTCCTGTAGCCACCATGACAAAACGAGCTGTTTGAGATCGGGTGAAAATACGGTAAACGCTAATCTAATGTCCTTTAGAGTTTTTAGTTTTAACCCAGATATGAAAATGTGTTAATGATGGTCTAAAAGGTTGATTTCTAGTTAAGGTCGATGACTGATGGTTGATCAACCGTCAAACATTCATCAAATCAACAGATGATGAAAAGATGTCATTGAATTTATGTTTTCTGTTTGAAATCTACTGACTGAAATGTCAAAATCTAATCAATGTTGAACCAGCTTATGTTGTTTGTTCCACATTCTTTCTTAAAATGATGAAAAAGTAAACTTTTCTAATGGGATTTCAAATAGCTTTAGAAAGTTAAAATATATTTTGGTTACATGTACATGAATCAAACCAGATTCT
Organism: Jordanella pulchra; assembly: GCA_034780135.1. Classification (NCBI taxonomy): domain Eukaryota; kingdom Metazoa; phylum Chordata; class Actinopteri; order Cyprinodontiformes; family Cyprinodontidae; genus Jordanella; species Jordanella pulchra. Next base: position 11,638 of record JAUZNJ010032852.1, read on the forward strand.
TTTACTGTGATTCAATGTAAAATCAATGACAACTGTACATGTGGATCAAAACTGAGATAATAGTTTAATCAAAGTAGCAGTTCTGCTTGAAAACCTGATTCAACATGCAAATCTCTCACTACATTTTATTTCATTTAAATGTCAAGCTTTAACATGGATTCTGTATTTTAGCCAAACCTGATTTCATTGTTGACTCACTCATATTTTGCTATCAGTATCTTTTCCTAATATATATGCATTATACCTACTCTAAGGATCAGAGTTCTACGTTTATGCTGAAAGCTTTGATTAAAAAACATTTTTTTCCCTTTGAATTTGTTATTTTTTAATAATCTTTAGTTGTATTTTGTTTCTACATATCTGATAATATCATTTTAACATTAAATTTGATGTTATAAGTCATTTTAACAATTACTTAATTAAAAAGATGTTAATGTGTTCCTACTTTTACTTAATAATTTTATTCTTGGGTATTTCACATACTCTGAGTACAGTTTTATTATCAAACCTTTAATATTTTGTTAAGTTAGCTTTAAAACTGAATGACTTGGCCCTGATCTTGTTGGTATCTTTTCACTAACTTCTAACAGGAGTTTGCAGATTTTGTCTCATTGCTACCAGCAGAAACAGGTTGAAACTCGCCTGGCTCAGGTCTGCCCACACGTTTTCTATGAAACTGAAATCAGGATTCTGTGGTGGCCTCTCCATAACATTACCTCATTGTCCTTGAGCCACGTTGTAACTAATTTCATTTAAGTCCAAGTTTATGTCCTCAAAGCCTTTCCTCCAGAAGTCCATCTACTCTGTTAGTTAAGTGCACCAGTCCCTCCTGCAGCTACACACCCACATAACTTGATGCTGTTATCCTAGTGATTCAAAGTTAGGATGGTGTTTTCAGGTTTGCAAGGTTTCCCCTTTTTACAAATAAAACACTGGTCAAAATCACCAAATCCTTTGATTCTAGCTTCATCAGATCCAAAGATATTTTTCCATAAAATATTCTATTTATATATTTATGACCTACATATTAATCCATGAAGGCCTTCGGAAACTGTTGATGCTTCAGGCAGCATCTTCACAATGTCTTTAGCTTTTGTCTTTCTTGTTGATTCAAACATTTCACACCAAATCACATCAATCTCTGCGACCAATAACATTTCTCCTTCCAGAGCAGGATGACAACTAAATACACTGCTCAAAAAAATAAAGGAACACTTTGAAAACACATCAGTGTCCTGCTGTCTATTTATACTGATATGGACTGGGTGATGGAACACAAGGAGGCCACATCATTTGATGGAAATGAAAATGATCAACCTACAGAGGGATGAATTCAAAGACTCCCCAAAAATTACAGTGTAAAAATGATGCTGCAGGATAGGCCATTTTGCTAAAATTTCATTGCAGCAACTCAGCATGGTATTCAGTAATTTGTATGGCCCCTACATGCATGTATGCCTGCCTGACAACGTCGAGGCATACTCCTAATGAGCCAACGGATGGCGTCCTGGTGTATCACCTCCCATATCTGAACCAGGGCATCACTGAGCTCCTGGACTGTCTGAGGTGCAACCTGGTGGCGTCGGATGGATGGAGGATAAAAAAAATTAAAGATAAAATTATGGAACATAATATCCTAGAGGTGTTCTATTGGATTTAGGTCAGGTGAGTGTGTGTGTGTGTGTGTGTTTGTGGTGGGGGGGGCAATCAGTGGTATCAATTCCTTCATCCTCCAGGAACTGCCTGCATACTCTCGCCACATGAGGCTGATCATTGTTGTGCACCAGGAGGAACCCAGGACCCACTGCACCAGCATAGGGTCTGACAATGGGT
>JAUZNJ010032853.1:0-13467 GCA_034780135.1 Jordanella pulchra
ATAGATGCTGTGATTGGACCATCCAAACAACCTGCTGTGGCTGACCGAGAAAACATGCCCTACACTAATGCTGTCATTCACGAGATACAGAGGATGGGAAACATCCTTCCTCTCAATTTGGCCCACAAGGCGACCAAAGACACCACCCTGGATAAATACTTGATTCCAAAGGTACATTAGTGCTGGGGTATTTTGATTTTTTTTAACATTCTCTCAACTGATCTCACAGGCACAATCATTATTCCTGACAGACACACTGAAGAAGATATAAACTGTTAAAATATTATCTAAATACATTTGATAAAGTCATTTAAACCCCCTCTACTCATAAAATGTTTCAAAAATATTTCTTTATCATGAAAGTAGCCAAAGAATACTGCATAGGTACCTGGAATAGTGTGTACCCTCTAACTATTGAATGTGCCCAGTAGGTTGATCATAAATTGGTGCAAATCACTCCAATACATATTTATTAGCCATCAAGCTCTTTTTACTCCCTGTACTAAATAAAAAACACTGAATATAACTGAACAGGAGTTAATCATTAACTTGACCTTCTGTTTTTTTTCAATCTTCAGGGGACCTTGATATTACCTTCACTTCACTCTGTCCTCCATGATGAATCAATGTGGGAGACTCCACACTCCTTCAACCCTCAGCACTTTCTAGATGAGGATGGTAAATTTAGGAAGAGAGAAGCCTTCATGCCTTTTTCTGCAGGTTAGTAGGTTGTTTCAAATCTATGTATGAACCTTTCTTTGTTTTTTATTTTTATTTAATGTATTCTTTTTCTGTTAGTTTTTCTGTTTTTGTAATGGTATAGAATAACCGGATTCCACTGTAAATCCCCTCACAAACTGTTGGGAAGTTGGTTAGGAAGATGCAGATTTATGTGCAGGTTTATTTTCTTTGCAAAACAAAATTGCGGTTGATTTAAACAGATATTTGTGTAGATGGCAATAGTACAAAATTGGGCCAATAAATGTTCTACTAAACATAGACCATAGCAAGACTCCATAATTAAGAAAAAAATCATGCTACTTTAAGCATTTAAAAGAAATTTAAAAAAGCAATGAGGTACATCAAAGATTTAGTTAAAACTAAAAAATAATTTACTATGACTAATTTGTCTGACTCACTGACAGTTGTATTGGTTGAGACATATTAATATTGTTGTGGTTGTAAGATGCATGATTATCCAAATATCAGAATTAAATAACCATCTTAGGGGTGCACAGATTGCAAGTTTCTAGCCAATCACCGATACCCAATCTTTAAAACGCCAGACATGCTGATTCCAATGATGATCCATATGGATTTATTTATTTTTTTTATAACTGACACTTTCAGCCACAGTAGCAGTCTAAGACCACGGTATGGCTTCAATATTTCAATCTCATCTTACTGAAAGGTTTTAATAAATTCTTGTAATATGATAAAAACTTCTGAAATTATCTAAAAAAAATCTGAAAAATACATCAAACTTAGAGGCATTGATTTTCAGACCTTTGCAGAGGTAGATAAGACTGATAGAAAAGATCGGTTTCACATCTAAGAATTATTGACAAAATTTTTCTCTGTTTAGGTTTTGGATAGTTTCGGACCAATTTTCCCAGTTTTCAGTGTCTAAAAATGAGGATTGTAATGTGTATTTTCAGGTAAACGTGTTTGTCTTGGGGAGCAGCTGGCCCGGATGGAGTTATTCCTCTTCTTTACTTCTCTTCTTCAGAGATTTAAGTTCTCACCTCCTCCAGGAGAGCAGCCCAGCCTGGAGTACAAATTGGGTGCCACTCATTGTCCCAAACCTTATCGTCTCTCTGCTGTACCACGTTAAACCAAGAGAAGGGTTGACAGCATTCCTACATGTATTAGATTGTCTCTGAAATTACAAATCCTGGTGGCAGCTATGTATTAAAACCTGTTGTTAATACAGCTGCTAAGATGTAAAAACTTGATCTAGTACTTTGGGTATAATCCCACTGAGCACAAAAAAATACTGATGTTTGAAATTAATGTTGTAACTTAAAAGGTAATATGCTCATATATGTTCTGTTAAAAGCCGCTGAAAACACTGAAACGTGACCAAAAGACTGAGAATTAATTAATTAGCTCTTGAGTTTAGGAGGAGCTCAGACTACTGTTTTAAGTCATGCTAAAGGTTTATTTCTTTTTGAGCTTTATTTTCTGTTTTAAATTACCGCTCATTGTATTATTGTGACATCCTGTCGCCAACTTCATTCTGGGTTGTTCAAATTCATGTTCACATTATTTGTTTTATGTGGAAACTTTCAAGTCTGCTTCAGTGAAATTCCAATGCTCAAAGCTTTTGAGTAAGATGACCTACGATGACCTACGAAGTTGTGTTTTTATCTTATTTGGGAACTTTGTGGTCTGGGGGTTAGATTTTGAGAGCAGCTATAGACTAGGGAGAGTCCTTGCAGGGTGTGTGATCAACTTATTAGAAAACCTAAGATGGGGGCCATTTGCTGTTTTATCACCAGTGGTCACCAGCAAGGCAGGTAAAACCTGTTCTCTAATTTGTGTTTGTATCAATGATTTTTTTCAAATATCACTGGAATAAATTATATTAATGCTTAAAGATGTTTTCTCCTTTTAGCACATTCTATGAGAGATTTCCTCCCGAATTAAAGAACTGGGTGTCAGGACAGTCACATGAGCCTCTAAAGTTACATAGCAGAGTTATTAATGGCAGCCCGCATGGAGCATTGATAATCGACAAAGCATTTAATATATCTAAAATTAAAATAATACTTGGATTAAAAGTTCAGAGTCTTCCTTTAAGCTTCTACATCAGCCATTCTCTGGTGGTATGTGAGAGTCCCTGGTAGTAAGCAAAAAGCTCAAGGCATTTCTGATAAAAGTAAAATATTTCAATTCTAAATTTGTATTTACTTGAGAAAAGTTTTGATTTAGCAAGATGTTACTATATTTCATTTATTTTAACTTAATTTATTTTTTCCCTTTTGTTCTGAACCATCTTAATATGTCTGTTGTTGCAAAGGACCAATATTTAAATTTTTTTTTGTCCTAAGTAATATTGAGCTAACCTTAAAACCTAAAAACGTGTCATTTCTTTTCAAAAAAGACATATTTGTTATTTTTGGTTTGACATGTTTAACAGACTACAAAATTACATTATCTGATTGGTTCTAACCAGATGACACTGAATCTGTTAGTCCCGCCTTTGAAATAAAGTTCTCCCAGCTCTTTACCAGACTGTATACATCGTGTCAGTCTGGCCGGCCAGGCTAGTGATGTTGGATACTTTGGCGACAATGTGAAAGCACTAAGCAATAGCTATGCTTTTCGAATTTTGTTTCATAAACTATTATAGAAAACCGGAAAATATTTATTTTTTAATTCATCACTTCCATTCTACTTTAACTATGAAGAAAATTGATAAGAATATAAATTATTTTTTTTAACTTCCTCTAGGTTGTGAGGTAACAATACTTTTATGAGGCACAAGCAGAAAGAAATGAAGACAGGAGAATCATCATAGCATTCCAGTAGGGACATTCAATGGCAGCTATGAACGTTTTGCAGATGTTTATCTTTCTATCAATCTATAAAATCATAGTAGTAACCAGTGGGAAATCATGAATATAATGTGGACATCCTGGCTGTCTTTAACATTTTATAAACATAAATACATTATAAGTATTTTTGTGTAATGTAAATGAAAGAATCTATATAATTACTCAATGATGTGTCCAATAGAAAAATCATTAGGAAAACGGAACCACAAAAACTTAGAGCAGAGAGGCTCCCCAGTTTCAGAACGGTGCTCTGGCTGCCCTGGAAAATAGAAAAATGTATCAAGTTTCGGATATTTGAATCTAGGGTAACCTGTCCTCTCTGCATTTATCAGATAAAACTGTTTGATTCGAGTATAAATATAAAGTCACAGGGAGTATCCAGCTGCTCTGTAAACAGGTGCATCTTCAGCTGTGTGCATGTTGGATCAATGGTCTGTCATGAACTGGTGAGTTCTACTGTGGAAGACTATATAGAATAGGATTAAAGAGTGGATGGTGTGGTTGAACAGCTGATTGGATGTGTCCAGCATGCAGAGGTATTTTTGATAGCGCTCAAGTAGGCTACTGGAACAAGAAGACAATGGACAGGGGAAGGTGATTAAGCACTATTGGAATGCTAGTACCCCAGTAACCCTATCGAGTGGGGCTATAGGAAAAGACTGGAAACTATGGACAGTCTGAACTAACAGCTAAACACCTTGTCGCTCAGAGTTCTAATATTCACAAATGGCATTTGCTTTCACAGTTTGAATGTTTGACCTAAGAAATAAAATTATGGTTCAGATGTAAATTTGTCATATTTTCAGATGTAGAGGGAGCATAGCCTAATATTTTTGACCTCACAGAATGTCTCAAAACTTCCAAATCTACATTTTTACTAGTGAAGAAAATTTCTTTTGGTCTTTTTTTCAGCCTATTTGCTACATTTTATATATGATCTTGTTAGCTTTGCATTAGTTTTCTCAGCTTGATCTGATTTTCTATAATCATTATTCATCATATCTTTTTCTTTTAGTTTTTTCAAGTGGTGAACATTTTTTTAATTGTTTGAAACTGTAGCTTTTCTTTCCTAATGGAAGAATCTTGCTGCTACCGAGAGAGAGAATCCCATCTTTGAATCAACTTGTGTATACATACAATAATTATAGACCTTACATACAGCTTTGTAATATCCTATGACCACTTGGGGAGAAGATGTGAAAACAGGCATTCATGCAATTTGTCTTATTTTCCTCACATAGAATAAAGTTGCTTGGATGAATCTTCACACTTTGCACCAACAATTCCTAATTTATGAAATACAGTCATTAAAAATAATAAATTGGATAACCCTATCAGTCTCTTAAGGATTAATACAACTTTCATAACGGACTCCTAAAGGCTCTTCCAGAGTCAGGTGTAATTTGCGGATGTCTGTGCATCGCAGTGCATATGCACACTGCAGCTGACTGTGTTGGAGCTCATCCATAACTAAAAAAAAGTGACTGTAAAAACTTTTTAAAAAATTAAATTATAATTTTTTTGCCTGAGTAAGGATCCTATTCTTTAAAGTATAAGGTTGCAAGATATCAATCAGTCCTATACAACACAGTTATGAAATTAGAACTATACAGTTATTATGTTTATATCATATAATTATCACGTTAGTACAATAAAATCATCAAATTTATGCAATATAAGTATCCCAATTATATTATTTAATTTCAAATTTGTATAATATATTTATCATTTTATAAAGTTATATCATCCAAAAATGTGTATTCTTTCATGACACCAATTTTAGAGCCAGCAGATTCCAAAACACCACAAGAGAATGTTTTTTTTCGCTACACTGCAATGTTGCTAGTTGCTTTGAGGGGCGCTTAACCTCAATGTTAAACGTTTGGCGCCACTAGTGGATAAAAGTTACATAGTGTTGAAGTGGTTCTCAAACTTTGTATGCTGTCTGGCAGTTTGGCTTACGAGAAGGTTGTAAATAGCATATATTATCATATAATATTAACTACAATCTGCTTCATATCACAGAGCTATGACCTCTGATCTTTTTTAAGTCATTTAAATATGATGATATAAAAAAAGTGATTAGAAATTAATCATTAAATGTGTTTGGACAGAAAGTGCCGCAGGAGTCTGTACTCCTCTGTGAATTTAGTGAAACGCAACACATCCTCCATGCTAGGAACTGGAGCGAAGGGAAAGCGTTGCAACAGAGTTGAAAAAAACAGGAAAAGCTTCAATTTGGCCAAGTGTTCAACCCAAAATGACATGTTTACCTGCATGCAAAAGTAAGACCTTGTGCCTTTAAACTTTTTCAGAAAAGACTGATTAAATATTTTTTACCCTTTCAATTTTTTTGAGAAAAAACACTTAACAGAAATTTTGAAAAACTATTTTACATCTGGTTTGACCACTGTACCACTTTAAATCTGAGATTTCAGTTGGAACTATAACCTGTTCAACCTTTCGAAATAAACTGAATACAAACAGGAAAGTTCAACAATTGTTTGTCATGATTTGCATCAGGGCTGGTATTGATTTAAGTTAGTTCAGATGCCAAACATGTGAAATCGACTGTTGTGCTTTTAAATGATTTGAGCAGCAAATAACAAAAAAAAAACCTCACTACCTTGTACTTATATATAGTATATCAGGAGTGTTGCAATTAACAACTGAAACCAACCTGCTGAAAATGGCAAAAAAGCATCCCTTTTGACAAACTTGCCCTCTGAATCCAAGAACATACAGTGGAATGAAAATATATAAAAGAAACATAAAGTACACAAGTTGTTAAAAAGTAAGTTCTATTTTATAATGATTGTGAATTTGTACTTATGGGTGAGCTTAGAATATACACCCAGTTTTTAACAAGACAGGATAAGTTTGATCATGAAGATGATTATGTCTAGGTCCAGCCTAAGGAGATGAACAGACAGATATACTGTAGATCAATGTTTAGTTACAGTTGTTACAGATACAACATTTTATCTGTGTGCTCTGTTATATGTAAGAAGGGATGTGAAATTCCTTGTTAACTTTTTTGAAAAGTGCAGGTCAAAGATGATCATTGAATTTCCATCCACTGTTTTCTTTTACCTTATTTCGATATTCTGTGCAACTGTTAGAGATCCAGAAAGCTGTCCAAGAGGGCATAGCTTGGAGATAAATAGATGAGAAAACTTAAGATCGGGATGGATGTTCATTAGAGCATTGGTAAGGCTGGACTGAAATGTAAATGTTCCCTTGTAATTTATGCTTATATCAATGGTTTTGTGAAACATGACAGAAATAAAATACTGTTAATACTTAAAGATGTTTTCCTTCTTTTTGCACTTTCTTTGAGAAAATTTTCCTCCCAAATTGAAGAACTGGGTTTTCAGAACACAGTTGTTAAGTTCAGCAGTTTACACAAACACACAGTTCAGTTTTCCTACATTTTTTCCTACATAATATGTATTTATGGCACCTCGAACACTTTTCATTGCTGCGGTTCCTGTTGCACTTCTTCAGCACCTGACACTGCTTTTTCTTATGGAGGGTGCTGGAGTTTCATGCAGCTGCAACCTTTCTTCTTGCTGCAGAGTCTTTGCAAGCAAAGACCTTCAATATACTTCTTTTGCGTTGCTAAATAAAATAAAACTCAAAAAGAAAAGATACCTTTTTTCATTAGACCCAGTGCATGCTTTGTACAACACGTGAGCATTTATCACCACCAGATGTTCTAAAAGAACATGTAAAAGACAGCAATGGGTCACCTCTATGTTATTGCATGCACTGTGTTACTTGTGTACTTTCTTGTACACTATATCAATACTGCTTTTCTGGCGGTTGTAGTTGGAAACAGTATTAGGCTTTTTCATGTGTGTCTTCAATCTCCACTTTCTGATGCATGGTGGTGACAATACAGACATTTTTTTTTATTATTATTTTGGGTGAATACACCCTCAGCAAAACGGGTGGAAATTCCCAGTGGAATTTCCCTTCATATCTTATTCATCAAACAAAAAGCAGTCATTTCTTTCTAGGAGCCTGTTTTATATATTATATTCACTCAAAGAAGGCTAAAAATCAATTAACTAAAGGATATTGGTTTATGATTAAGCAAATCATTGCAATAAACAGTATTTAACAAATAATGTTTTATTCACCTCTTTGATTTGCATTGTAAATTGGTTTGAAACATTCCAATTTTTCTAAATTATTAAAAACTAATTTGATCACATTGAAAATGCTTTAAGATAAACTTTGCTTCTAAAACATAAAACCCATGCTAAAATGTAATATCATTGCATCTTCTCATTGATATTGGTTTTTAACCATGTATTTCCTTCTTTGTACATAGCTTTGTTTAGTTGAGTTTCACTAACATAGTCAAGAATGTTTACTAAAATATGTTTGACTGGGAGCTGAATTAGCTTTGTTAAAAAACTCTGATATTTTAAATGGAAGTTGCAGTACTTTTATTCCATATATGTCCAGAGTTATCAGTTTGATCATGATTTGAGCTGGATTCACGCTATCATTTGTTGTTCTAACACACAGCCAGTAGGGCCTGTGTGCACAAAACAGTATATGAAAGTCTGAATATGATCTAATTAACATATTTACCACCCCTACTGCGGTAGGCAATAAATATATTAAAGTTGCACAACACCCTGTGTTTAAAGAGTACTGTCTATCTATGCATGCGCAGAAGTGCTTTTATTTTGAAAGTTGAACACACTCAAATATGTTCTTTCATAACCCACCAGACTAACCTTTGACTGTAGCAGAGCAGTTTGGAGATGGAGGCCATACACAATGTTCTCGGTTTAGACTGGATAGACAGCAGGAGTATTTTAATATTTTTCTTTGTATTTCTGCTTCTGAGCAATGTTTTGAAGAACCAAAAACCCAAAAACTTTCCTCCTGGACCACTGGCTCTTCCAATTATTGGTGATCTTCACCGGATCCAACCTTCAAGACTTCACCTGCAATTCAGTGAGGTGCTACATTGACTCATATTTCCAGAAATAACATAAGCATCCTTTGGAACCTGGAACCTTCATATTTTTTCTACAATTTAATAATGAAAGTTGCAATGGAAATTTACACACAATTACAACATTGCAATTAAAGTATCTTATGTGCTAAAATATATATTTAAAATATATTTAAATAAAAACTGTATATTAATGCTGAAGAAACAGAAATAATTCAAAAGAAATAGTACCAATATGGAACGTAATCTACAGATTAAAATTTAAAAAGTTTGCAAATGAAAAGAAGAAATTGAAAACTGCACAAATGATAGAAACTGCTGGTTGCAACCTTGTTTTGAAACTAATTTTTCCTTTGATGAATGTGAGGTTTCTTCTTACATTTCTGTGTCAGTGTATCACCTGACCTCTATTTTCTATGAGTTTTAATTAATGAATCGATTAACCTTCCAAGTCATTGCTAATGCAGTTCTGAGGATATTGAGAACAAAATATTTCATAATCAAAGTTTATTGGAATACCAATAGATAAAATAACCATATTGTGGGATCTTAAGTAATATTTTTGTATCAACTTGAACCTTGATTGTACTTATAAGCAGATTACTTTCTGTGTAGATTTGTTCACTCTGTCTCATTCAGTTGCTTTCCTGTTTGTCATTGTCGGATGAATGGAATCAATTAAAGTACTGTAGCAAACCCTTCACAGGTGCTTTTGTTCAGTTCGCAGAGAAGTATGGAGACATTTACAGCCTTCATCTTTTTGGTGGCAGAGCTGTGATCATTAACAGCTACAAACATGTGAAAGAGGCGCTGGTTCAAAAAGGAGAAGACTTCATAGACCGCCCTGCTATTCCATTGTTTGTTGAGTTTTTTGGGAATAAAGGTACTATTTCATTTCTAATAGCTGCACTTCAATAAATATCTGACCAGTGAAACTTTTATGTTAATGCTGTTGTTTTATCAGGTCTTGTGATGTCAAATGGTTACCTATGGAAAGTACAGAGGAGGTTTGCTCTTCATACACTGAGGAACTTTGGTCTGGGAAAGAAGACTATGGAGCGATGCATCCAACAGGAGTGCCAGTATCTCACTGAAGCTTTCTCAGAACAGCAAGGTACAACTCTAAATCTAGTACTAAAATGTGCTGGAAAACAAAATTAATCAACAAAAAGGAACTACAATTAGTAGGGCATTTTGCAATGATCTAAGGTTGCATTTGCAACGGATTATGAGCTAAAGCAGCAAAGGCATTTTTATTTAAATGAGGATTTTGCATTTTGCACCTTCTCAGTGGAAAATGAAAAAGAAAATCAATATCTATCAAATAACAGAACTTGAAGGCACAAGTACAGCAGGGTAACTTCTTGATCATTTAAACTGTTAAAACCCGTCACAGTTGGTGTATTAGTTTGAGAAAGTAATGTAACTCAGAAATGGCCAATACGTAAATGGTCTGGACACCCTGGATGCACAAAATCGTTTTCTATTTTTTGTTTGCTTTCTTTTCTTTTGTGTAAAGTTGAATTTACAGAGTTTCTGTAGTTTATACACAAAAACTAGTTTCAGGTTGAATCCAGGCATCCAGGTTTGGCATCAGGATTCTGCCAAAAGTACACACACAATAAATACTCTTAGGAGCACCATTATTGCATAAAGACGCTCATAAACTACTAATCATGCACATGTTAAATATGTTTCATGCACAAGTAGGGAAACATGGGACACCAATATATTACACACGATTGGTTGCTTCTTCTTTGCACATGTGTGGACTTGTCACTTCGAAGGCAAACCCACCAGACAAAGCAACAAGCCATACTTATATCCCAGATATCTTGAATTGTTTTTTGACTGGACATAGTAGTTAATCAAGATATCTGTTTTTATATATGTAGAATCAAAATACTATTTGCAGATATCTCTCATTAAATTCTGTCTAGTCTGAATGATATTAGATTTACAGGCAAATGTCAAATAACTGAAGAAAAAATGGATGGAAAAATGTAGAGAGAAAATCTTGATAAAAATATGCTTCCGTCTACCAGGATGATGAAGATAAAACGTGGGTGGACATTTGAGCAAGACCCCAAACACACAGCCAAGGAAACTCAATTGGTTTCAGAGAATAAAGGTGCTAGAACGGCCAAGCCAATAACCCGACTTAAATCCGATAGAAATCCTATGGAAAGAGCTAAAGATCAGAGTGTCATAGAGATGAGACCTATGACACCTTAAAGATTTGAAGACTGTTTGTGAGGAAGAATGAGACAAAATCACACCTGAGCAATGCATGCGACTAATTTCTCCATACAGGAGGCGTCTTGAAACTGTCATTGCCAACAAAGGCCTTTGTGCAAAGAATTAAAACAGATTTAGTAGCCTATGTGTATTCAATAATTTTTTCCTGTGCCCCTTTACATTATTACACATTACTTAGTTGCCTGACATCAGTGGTTTCATTTTTTTTGCTGAGGTTGTCAGCTGGCCTATTAAAACCCTAAATGCATTGAACAAGGGGATTCAGTTTACTAATTCAATGGTCCCATTAGCAAACAGTTTAACCTAATTAAGTGGCCAGTTGGTATATCTGTTTTCTGGAAGAATAAGGAACTTTCATTAATAAAAAAACTACTTGTAAAAATCATGACCTGTTTCTCTACTCATTTTAATATTCTCTTTGCCCAGTTATACTCTAATTTTTTCATATGTTACTATCGACACCTTTTTCATCTTCTAGTCACCTAGTGAACTTAAACTGAGGGACTCTTGACTATTGAACCCATTTACATTTTTATAATATTATTATAATAGTGAAAATCTATAAAATATTATTGATTTAAAGTGGCTGCAACTGACTGTGTTTGTTTTTCATTGTTAAGCTAAAAGTTTTCCAATCTTTTCTAACATTTCTTCATTTACCAAAACTTTTTTATGCTCTTTATTCTCTGCAGGTAAGTCTTTTAATGGCCAGGCACTGATTAATAATGCTGTGTCCAACATTATCTGCTGTTTGGTCTTTGGAAATCGATTTGAGTACACTGACAAGCAATACCAGACTATTCTTGAGTACTTCAATGAGATTGTTCACTTACAGGGAAGTTTGTCAGCTCAGGTATGCATTCTTTTTGAAAAGCATATTTAATTTTTCCCTGAAGTTAGAATGTGTTCTTATGTATTTTATTATGTATTGTATTCTTTACCAGTAGCCTTGAACACTGAATATACTTTATATTTATTCAGTAAAGAAACATAGATTCTACTTTACTTTCTTAATAACATTTAAAGTTACTTTGCAATGATTTTTTTTCCTTCCCCTCAGCTGACATTTTTTTCTTGTTTTTCAGATATACAACATGATTCCCTCTGTGATGAAGTGGCTGCCTGGACCACATAAGAGAATATTCAGACTCTTACAGAAGTTAAAGGACTTTGTGGAAATTCGTATCAAAGAACACAGAGAGAACCTTGACCCCTCATCTCCAAGAGACTACATTGACTCCTTCCTAATAGAAATGGGAGACGTAGGTCTTTTCTTTGCTCTCATATATTTGCTTTACATGTAAACAGATAATCACAGCTTTCTCTTGTGTCGTTGATAGAAAGAGGACAAAGATTCTGGTTTTGAGCTCAACAATTTATGTGCTTGCACTCTGGACTTGTTTGGGGCTGGAACTGAAACTACAACAACTACTTTACACTGGGGGCTTCTGTACATGATCTACTATCCACAGATACAAGGCCTGTTTACAATCAATGCTATGTTTTTGTTTACCACATTTTATAAACTATGAGTGTATGTTGTCTGCACAAGCTTTTATTTTAAACCAAAAAAGGTAACTCTTAATCACTGGAGTGCTTGAAGACATTTGATCCTGTTTTCTCTGTGTGCAGAGCGTGTCCAAGCTGAGATAGATACTGTGATTGGTCCTTCCAGACAGCCTTCTGTGTCTGACAGAGACAACATGCCCTACACTGACGCAGTCATCCATGAGATACAGAGGATGGGCAACATTGTTCCCCTTAATGTGGCCCACATGGCAAACAAAGACACCACAGTGGATAAATACAGCATCCCAAAGGTACTGTGCCTTGAAAAAGCATTTCTTTTTTTTTTTACAGTTCAATTGATCCAAGCAAGCCATGCAAAGTCAGAGCAAAGCCAAAAAAAGAGAAACAGTTAGAGACAAAAAGGCAAAGCAACAACGTTCCTGTGAGCAGCTGGAGCAGTACCAGCTAATAATAGTTCACCTAGTATTGCCTTTTTTATAGTTAAACAATGCCAAAGTTCCTGTAATACAAAGGAAGAATATGTTTTCGTGGGAATGAGTCCATGGATGTAGCAGACATTGTGAATCACTTGGAGATTCTTCTGACATAACCTCACAAAGTATTTAGCTTGTTAACATCCGAGTTTCTCAGTAGTAAAACATTAAGTTAATCACAAGCAGGAAAGAGAAAACACAAAAAAAAAAAAATCACACACCAGCTCTAGTCTGAAGGAAAAAGCTGCAGATCGACAACAGAATGACCCATAAAATTTATCAGTCTATCCTCTACTGGTAGTCCACCAGTGTACCTAACTCCAGCCGTCTCTGGAACAATGAAGCCATGCACACACACTGCTAATTTAGAAACAATAATCAATCTAACAGTTATGTTTTTGGATTGTGGGGGGAATCCGGAGTACCCAGAGAGAAAACACACGTGCAGGGGGAGAACAGGAATATGTGAGATGCACTTCACTCAGAAAGACCACAAGCCAGGAGTTGAACCCTGTTCCTTTTTGCTGCACGGCCACGGTGATATAAACTGCACCACCATGCTGCCCAAAGTCGAACCATTATCAGGAAATACTGTCATGGTGGGTTTAAGAGCTCTAACCCACATGCAGAACACCACACGGACTACAGGGAAAAGTTCAACAGTTTA
>JAUZNJ010032854.1:0-13467 GCA_034780135.1 Jordanella pulchra
TTCCTTCCTTCCGTCCTTCCTTCCTTCCTTCCTTCCTTCCTTCTTTCCTTCCTTCCTTCCTTCCTTCCTTCCTGCCTTCCTTCCTTCTTTCCTTCCTCCCTTCCTTCCTTCCTTCCTTCCTTCCTTAGTTCCTTCCTTCCTTACCTCCTTCCTACCTTCCTTCCTCCCTTCCTTCTTTCCTTCCTTCCTTCCTTCCTTCCTTCCTTCCTTCCTCCCTTCCTTCCTTCTTTCCTTCCTCCCTTCCTTCTTTCCTTCCTTCCTTCCTTCCTTACCTCCTTCACTATCATCCTAGAGGATCTATAAATATTTCACTGATAAAGAATTTTCTGTTCTGGTTTCTCATCCTTCCTTCCTTCCTTCCTTCCTTCATCCCTTCCTTCCTTACCTCCTTCCTACCTTCCTTCCTTCCTTCCTACCTTCCTTACCTCCTTCCTACCTTCCTTCCTTCCTACCTTCTTTACCTCCTTCCTCCCTCCCTTCCTCCCTTCCTTCCACCCTGATAGATCCTTCCTTCCTTCCTTCCTTCCTTAGTTCCTTCCTTCTTTCCTTCTTCCCTCCCTTCCTTCCTTTCTTCCTTCCTTCCTTTCTTCCTTACCTCCTTCACTATCCTCCTAGAGGATCTATAAATATTTCACTGATAAAGAATTTTCTGTTCTGATTTCTCATCCTTCCTTTTCAGGACGCAGGCGTCGCAGAAGTGAACAACACTTGCGGCTCGGAGCACCTGAGGCGTCCGGATCTCAGCATGACGTCGTCGCGGCTGGAGAACGAGGAGGTGACGGTCAGCCAGCTGCTGCAGTCCCTGAGGAACGAGACGCAGCGATGTGAGCGACTGCAGGCCGAGCTGAAGGCCCGCGGCGCCCGGTATGCAGCCGTCTCAGGCCGAGCCGCTGGTTAACCTAAAACGCCTTCATGATGAGATTTCTGGGTTTATGTTCCAGAATCAAAGAACTGGAGGAAAAGAACCAGGAAGTAGAGCAAAAGATGAAGACAACTCAGACGGAGAGCAGAGAGGATGCTGCCAAGGAGAAGGTTGGTTTTAGAGCAGCAGGTTTTCAGGTCGCTGCAGGATACGTTACAAAGCTTCTTCTGTTTCACTCGTGTTCCAGGCAGCATCTGAGGTAGAGAACTTGAAGTCCCAGATGTTGACGCTCTTCAGGGACCTGCAGCAGGCGCAGAGCAAGCTGGATGAAGCTGAAGGCATGAAGAAGAACCTGCAGGACAGGTTAGCCCAGAAGGAAAGAAGCAGAGCACACACAGCCAGCAGGCTCCAATCATCTGATCTGTCTGCTAGATGTCGGGAGGTGGAGCAGGACGTGGCCACGCTGAAGGCTCAGCTGGTGGAGAAGCAGGCGGTGCAGGCGGAGAACGACCGGCTGAAGCTGCAGCTGGGCAGCCTGCAGGCCCAGAACCAGATGGAGCAGAAGAAGGCCGACGATGACAGGTCAGAGCCGCCGTCTTCTGCTCCGGAAGGAAACTTCTAACGTTATTGTGTCGTTATTAACAGAAAGATCTGTTTTATGTATTAAAATAAAGAAATGCAGAAATGAATCCTTGACAAATGTTAAAAAAAAACAAAAAACTTTAAGAGTCATTTTACTGTTTTCTCAGATTCAGTTTGAACGGATTTTATACTTTTACATTTTACAGATTTAATATTTTCATTTTTCTTATTTAAATTCTTCTCTTTCAGATTGTATGTTTATGAATCGCTTTCTTTTCAATGACCCGTTGAGGTGTGATCAGACCGATCGCGGCGTCCGCGGTGAACGCTGAGGGGAACTTTCCTATGACGCGGCGGCGCAGCAACCAATCAGGGGCTGGTTGTAGCTGTTGAAGAAGTTCTGCTGAGACGAAGCGTTTTTCACTTCAAATGGAATATAGAGGAAATAATGAAAGAAAGTTTCACCTGTGCTTTTATTGTGAAAGGCTGACAGTGAGGGCTTGACAGGAAATGAACTATTAAAGATTAAACAATGATTCCTGCCACTAAATAAGGTAGACATTCCCACTGTTGATGACTTCATGCACCAACGTCTGCTGGGATGGAGACGAAATGAAAACTGATTCTAAAATCAACCGACAGTTTTCCTGCACAAATCACGTATCACTGATCATTTTTATTGAATTCAGAGCTTAATGGGGGGGTAGTTGACCTCTGGATGACCTACAAGCTGTGAAGTAACTTAGTAAGGAACCGCGCTCGGTCTGAATGCACCTTCGAACAGAATCTGTTCAAATATCCATGAAAGAAAGGAGAAATTTGAAAGAGAAAACTGAATTAATTTATAAAAAAAAAAATAAGGAAAAGATTTTAGTTTTAAAATAGCAAAAGTTAAATTATATAAAAAAAAACATTTAATACAAAATAGAAAATCAGTGGAAAAAAAAAGCAAAGTTACTCTAAAATAACTTTTTTAATGAAAAGTTTCTCACAGTTTTATTTCTGAATTGTATTTTTTCTTTGTTCAATGTCTTTTATTTTTCAAATTTCAATTTTAAAAACTTTCCCCTCTATATTCTACTGCTGTTTCTGTTGGTGTTTCTCCAGAAGTTAACCAGCTTTCCTCCACAGGAACAACCTGGCTCAGCTGAAGGACGCCTACACCAAGCTGTTCGAGGATTACAACGAGCTCAAGGAGGAGAGGAAGAGAAAAGAGGTTCGTTTCCTGCTCTTCTTCCTGCATCCGTGTTTTCCGCTCGGCTCAACGTCTCTCCCTGTGCTGCAGTCCCACATGGTGGAGAGGAACCTGCTGGAGGATCTGCAGCAGCGGCTGAGCGCCGCAGAGGAGGCGCTGGCGGCCAAACAGAACAAGATCGATGAGATGAAGCAGGAGATGTTCCAGAAGGAGAAGGAGCTGGAAACCATCTCCGTCTTCCAGGCTCAGGTTGGATCATATGATCAATACCTCGATTTATAACCGATTCAACTCTGAAAGGGTCTAAATATTCAACAAACAAACAAAAAAAACATCAACTTTGAATTCAAGCTTCTCGGTTTGAAGAACGCGAAGCCGAGGCGCTTTTCAAAAACCTAAAGAGCAGCAGTGGAAACAGGAAGGAGTCGCCCTCTAACTGAGCTCACAGAAATAAAAGCATCAAGTCATTTGTTGAACTCGGCCCTTAAAAGGTGGATTCTGGAGAAAAAGAACAAAAATAGTTTTCATCTCAGCTCAGAGGAGAAAATTGAGTAGTCAGATAATAAACAATCAAAAAAAAAGGTTTTTAAAAGATGAATCCTGTAAATAAAAACAAATTTAATAATAAGCAAAGTTGAAGATCGCCTCGGCTGACTTCCTGTCTGGCTCATCTGCGTCTTTGGCCATGTCCTCGTTTTACTGTCACCTGAAAGTGAAATAAATTCGATGGCTTCCTCCAATCCATCAGAGGAAGCTTCTGTTCAAAGACATGTCATTACAGGACGTATTTATTCATGTTTCCGTTCCAGGGTTCAACCTCAGATTAGACATATATTTTTGTAACATACTGGTATCGATACTCGGTATCGGAACGTTTCTAATCAGAAAGCAGCTCAGAGTAGCCGTTAGCGTAGCATGACCGCGGCCCTCTTTAAAAGCCGCTTTGGCTCTGTGCCGCCCGCAGGCCGAGGTCTACTCCTCAGACTTCTACGCAGAGCGAGCGGCGAGGGAGAAGCTCCACGAGGAAAGGGAGCGTCTGGCTGCTCAGCTGGAGTTTGTGAAGAAGCAGAACACGCAGCTGCAGCAGGACATGGAGTCACTGGGCCGGTAAAACCGCTCGCTGTCTCCATCTAGTGGTTGCTTCATCACACAGAGGGGATCCCACTTTTCTGATTGTTCTTCTTATTGACCTCTAGGCGTTCATTAAATGAAATGCAGCGCAGACATGGGTCAGCTGGAGCGAGCCCACGGGGGCCCGACCCAAGTCTGGTAGGAAGAGGTAAGGTGATAAACGATGAGCTTCCCTCTCGCTGCCGTAGAGCTATGCAATGAGACCTGTCCTCCTCAGGTGCTGACTGGACCCAGGAGAACATTCCAGAACACGCCTGTCCCAAGTGCAATGAGATCCTCCCAGACCTGGACTCCCTGCAGATCCACATCATGGACTGCATCAACTAGACCTGCAGCATCAGCACCTTCGCCTGAGTCTTCCTCTGCTGTCTGACCTCAGAGGATCCTCTTTTCAGGAAACCGACTTCTCCTCTAGAGGGGCTTTATTGGTGAAGCTAGAGAGGATTCATGTGCAGAAATCCTCATAAACCAAATATGGGTTTGAGAACAACCCAGCGCTGGAACATCTGGGTTTTAATTAGCAACATCTTCTAAATGTTCCTGTTTATTTTGTTCAAGTTTCAATTTGTTCCGTTTGGAAAAGAAAACAGTTTTTTTTTTTTTCCCTTAGAATCAGTCAGAGCATCACAGATGTTTAATGACCCATAAATAGCATGGAAAGGCTCAATGTTAACGATTAGAAATGCTGAATATTGAACCTCTTACCGCAGATTTCAGCAGACTACAAACATTAAGTTTTTGCTTTTCATTTTGTCCTCCAAGCTTCATCTTCCATACTTATAAAAGCTACTGAGGTTTTCAAAGCAAAGCAGAGAGAAACTTTATGTCGGAGGTCTGCATGTGAACATACATTTAGTGCTTTTAGTTTATGGTTCATCTATATGGTGTTTGGTTGAATTAAAGAATATATGAGAAGCTTCTTGGTTTTCCATCAGAACTAAAACGTGGGAAAAATAATCATCTGTAGGGCAGAAGGTGGCCTACCTCGTAAATAACCAAGTATGCGGCTTTTAAGGGTTTTTAATCTGTATTTATCGAGTCTAAGACCATAACTGGTTCTTTGTCGTCTCCCTGATCAGAATGTGTAAAAAAAAACTCTGTTTTATTTACTATGGAGGCTTTAAAGTCCTGGATTGCTGTAAAATGTGAAATAAAATTAAATGAAAAGGATATATGTCTTATTTTATCTTTTAGAAACATTTTTTAATCAAACTGTCTACAGTCCATGATAGATTTATTAGTCCTATAAAACCTTTACATCAGCTTAGATTAGTAGTTAGTTTGGTTTTAACTAGTTTTGTATGAATATATTCATGCATTTACCTCTTTTAATATATCTGAATATTTAATTTGTTTTATTGACTTTTAACATCTAAACTCTGTAAGTTTTCTTCAGACTTTCACATTTCTGTCCTGACTGGGATATAAAAGGGATGGAATATATATTAAACAAATAAGTAGCCGTTAAATAAAAGCCTTTTTTGCTGCTGCTTCTTAATGAAATCTAGTTGAAAAGTGACGATGTTAAATATGACCAGGAGGGGGCAGTATACTCATACTTCTGTTTGTTTCTATGGCCCCTGACAGAAACTTTACCTTTTGTTTCTACAAAGCAGAAAAATAGGTGGGAGGTCACACTAACACTGACTAGGAATGATTGTTTTTATTTTTAGCTTTATGAAGGTTTTGAAGAAACAAAAGCTGTTAATCAGAGCAGATAAAGCAGCGTTTTCAGCTCACTAGCCTGCATCCTGTCCAACACACCTGATTTCAGTTTGTGGCTGATAAACAGGCTCTAGTTGAACTGGAGACATCTAAATGTTGAATGAGGTGTGCAGAGAATCTTATGGAACATACAGAGCTGTGTGTCTGAGGGAGCAGGATTGGAAATAGATGACTGGGGTAAGTGCTGAAGTTACAGACTGACAGCCTGACTAATGTAGAGACGAAGAATAGCACAGATTTTATGCAATTTAAACAGACTGCAATCCATAAAACTTAAATTGACAAAGAGAACATTTTTTATATATAATATATTAATAGATATTTTTTTTTGGTTAAAAAATATTTAGAAAAATCTGAAAAAAGTATAATCTAAAAGAAAAAAGGAAATAAAATGTGGAAAAATCTGAACAAATAAAACATGTTAAAACAAAAATAGAAGAAATTGAACTGCAAGTAAATAAAATTTAAAAAATGATGTAAAAACAATGGGTATAAAATTAGAAAATGATGAAAAGCTAGAATAATAAAACAAACAAATTTTAATCTGACAAACATTTCTTAAAAAGAAATGTTTCACAGTTTAACTTGCGGTTACCATTTGTTTGGGTTTTTTTATACCTTTCCATTTACAAACCATGTTTGCTCATGGTAATAATGGAACAGAACTCTCTCCATGCGCATGTTGGTGTGGCAGAAAATGGAGAGAGGAAAAAAAAAAAAAAAAGCAAATGAGTCTGCAAAGAAAGCCTCAGAAATTAAAAAAACAATGAGAAAAATCAATGTTCTGTTTGAAAAAGATTAGAACAAATCCCCAACTAGAGCAGCAGTGAGAGACACCGATACCAAAGTAAGACTATGTTTTTGAAAATATAAACCAATAAAGGTGAAAGGAAGGGGTCTTCTCAGGATTAAGGTGTGTATCTAAAGCAGTTGGTGTCTGTAGAGTCACTGAGGGTGTAGAGCATTATTTCAAGCTTTAGCTTTCCTGGGCTACAAGGCTTTATCATTCATATCAACAGATTAGCAGTTGGTATTTTAGTTTCTGGGGATTGCAGGCCTTAAATGACACAGTTCTGTAAATATGCATTTTTTTTTTAACAGACGCGTGTTTCTAAGAGCCTCCTTTTTCCTCTAAAGCATCATGGCGTCTGAATTCCCTGAGGCTAATGGTGACTTCTATCGCTCTCCTGAACAGCCCATGATGCTGGATGAGACCATGAGATACGTGAACATCCTGACTGAGCTGAACCAAAATATGAAAGGTGAGAAGAGACTGGATCGATGGAGATGGAGAATCTGTAGTTAACAATGAACAGGAGAAAATGTTCAAACATTTTTTTTTCTTTTGATGGTACATTTTAGGTACCATCAGAGATGAGTAGGGCAGCAACACAAATATTTACAGTTAAAAATGTGTCAAAACCAGGGGCGGAGATGAAAGGTGGTCAATGGGTGCCATGGCCTCCCCTATCTGCATCCTGCAGTTCTCTTCTAAACCAAAAGGTGGCAGCAGCGATACACTCAAATGGAACGTCTTAATTTAACATTTTAGTTGGTATATTCACCATAAGCTGACGATAGAATCAACATTAATAATCAACATTATTACATTGAAGTTGAAAAACACAAAATTTCTGCTCTTTTCAGAGCTTTTTTTGTGGTTTACAGCTACAGTAAATAGGAATCTTCCGTGTATTTAAAGATAAAGAATAACTGCATAACCTATTAAATGTGAATATTTTGCAGAGCCATAAATGAATCAGTAATTTCTGTGTATATTTATTAGCAAAGGCTTTATTAAAAACTAGTTTGTCCTTTTTATTTGGAAAACACAGATGTTGTCACTAATTTCCTGTTGGAACAGGATGATTAATGGATATCGAAACTGTACTGATTCCAGCACCAGTCGGGTTTGGGCCAAAACTAGCAGGAGACATAAAATCGTTTGAAATGATTTCCCCCAGATGCTGTTTGGCAGAACAAACAGATCATGAAGGAGCGCCTGGAGGACTTGTCTGCATGGAAGGAACAGCAGCAACAGGAGCAGCAGGTCCTGAAGACTGAGCTTATGACAACCCAGAGCCACCTGGAAACGTTCATCCTCCAAAATCAAGACCTGCAGCAACGACTAACCACTGCGGAGGAAGCGCTGGCTGACAAACAGAAGAAGATCGATGAGATGAAGCAAGAGCTATTCAAAAAGGAGAAGGAGCTAGAAACTGTTCCTGTGTTAAAGGCCCAGGTTGGTCCGCATGTTCATAGACCCAAAACCAAGGAAAAGTGACATGGGTCAGTAGTCTGACCTCAATATCAAACCGCTGTTGTTATCTGACAATAAAAAAACCCTTCAGACCTCAGCTAAAGATGGCCTCTCTTTGCAAAGGACAACGAAAACATGGATGAGAGTCTGAACTCTGGGTTAAAAGTTGATTGGACAGTTTGGTTCCGCCCGCAGGTCAAGGTCTAC
Source organism: Jordanella pulchra (assembly GCA_034780135.1). Classification (NCBI taxonomy): domain Eukaryota; kingdom Metazoa; phylum Chordata; class Actinopteri; order Cyprinodontiformes; family Cyprinodontidae; genus Jordanella; species Jordanella pulchra. Next base: position 7,963 of record JAUZNJ010032854.1, read on the forward strand.
TCCAGAGACTTCTACGCAGAGCAGGCAGAAAAGGAGAGAATTCATGAGGAGAAGGAGCATCTAGCTGCTCATCTGGAGAATCTAAAGAAGACGAACATGCAGCTGCAGCAGCAGATGGAGACACTGTACAGGTATGAAGTCACTTCACTCTGGTTCAGCTCAGCTGACTAATAAGTTGCTTTTTGTCTCCATTTGTGGTTATTTTATCAAAGGAGATCCCATCGTGGGTCCTTGGATTAAGATGAGGTAGCAGCAGGATGTCCAGTCTGATCTCGTCTTATTGACCTCTAGGCGTCCATTAAATGAAATGCAGCGCAGACGTGGATCAGCTGGAGCGAGCCCACATGGACCCGACCCAAACCCAGGAAGTGGTAAGATGATAAATAAGTTTCCCTTTTACTGTTGTAGAGCTATGCATTTAATAAGTGGATGTAATGAGATCTGTCCTCCTCAGGTACTGACCCACAGGAGAACGTTTCAGATAAAGCCTGCCCCAAGTGCAATGAGATCCTCCCAGACCTGGACTCCCTGCTGATACACGTCATGGACTGCATCAACTAGACCTGCAACACCAAAATCTGTAATTACAACTTATTTTACCTGGTTATGAATATTTATGGAGCTCAGTCTGTTCTGGATTCTAGGGAGGTTTTACAGGCTTGGATTTCTGTAATAAAAAGGAGTAAATAAAATTAGAAGATATGTCTTTATATTTCAGAAACGCTTTCATTGGATTTTCTACAGTCCATGGTTGCTCTTTGATAATCCTATGAAGCCTTAATATCAGTTATTTTGATTTAACTAGTCCTTTCTGTTAAGTCCATATAAACAATATCAGAATCAGACACAATCTCACCCCCACTTTCAACCCATAACTCGTATTCGCTACCCACACACTTTGGAATTGGAGCTACTTAGGGCTTTGTAATCTTCCCTAGGAATTGGGACACCTGTCGCAGCATAGTTTATGTTCTGGTACGTAAACGACTGCATATTTATAAATGGATGTACGTGACACTAAGAGGAAGGAGACATTCGGCTGAAATCTGTGGTAAGAGGTTCAACATTCAGCATTTCTAATCGGCCTTTCCATGCTATTTATGGGTCATTAAACATCTGTGATGTTCTGACTGATTATAAGGGGGAAAAAAATGGAACAAACCAACCACTGAACCTGAAATTGTGAAAAGGGGATTGAGTTGAGCTTGGCTAACTATCCGTTTCTGAATACTGAACCATAGGAAAGGCTACCAATATTCAGTGGGTATTCAAACTTCTAATATAATATTTCTTTTTATTTCTGTTCTTCTTTTGGATAGTGGAATTTTGAAGGCTCTATAAAATGTATGATTTTAAAAAAGAGCAACTGAACTAAACAACATTTTAAACTTGGCTAACTGGTGACTTGTGCTGTTTCCAGAATATGCTGCGGGCAAAATGTGTAGTCTTCGAGGGCCCTTTGGTGCCCGCAGGCACCATGTTGGTGACCCCCTATAGCTAGCCCTGGTCGGCTGTAGCCTTTCCCCTGTAGCCTGTAGTCTGGTGGTCGGGTAAGTCTTCCCGGGACCTGGACCGGCCAAGCCTGGAGGAGTGATGAGAGGCCATCCCCTGTGGGCCCTCCACCTGCAGGGGGAAACACGAGGGACCAGTGCTAATAGGATTGATCAGCAGTCAGAGGTGGAGGCCACAGCAACTATACACTTAAACGAGCCCTGGAGATTAGGAATGTGATCTCACTGGAGGGGAAATACACAGGTTACAAATAAACCTTCATGCATAGCCTGGGCTCTGGAACACCAGCTCCTTGAAAGAGGCTGGCTCTCTTCTTCCCTGGACTGCCCTGTGGGGGGAGGCCAAGGGTAGGGGTGGGTCTGCTGGTCTCCTCCCAGCTTACCGATCTCACGTGGGAGTTCGCTTCTCCTTCAGGTAGGAAGAATAGTGTCCCTCCCAGAGATTCCATCATTTTGCTGAGGGATTTCAGGCCTTCAGTCCCATGTCTTGGACATCCAGGCTAAGAAAGGGGCAGAGTGGCCTACTTATCACCACCTGGTGGTGAACTGGAAGAGGAGGAGGCTGGACATACTTTGCAGGCCCAGTAGTGCCTAGAGTAGTGGGGGTCTGCTGGGAACGTTGGATCCCTTCTTCAGGGACGTCTTTAACTCCCACCTCCAGGAGAGCTTCTCTCAGATTCCAGGGAGGCTGGGGAAAAGCCTTCCCCACAGCATCCAGAGACCTAAGGTATTCAGAGTGAAACTCATCCATCCCAGAGGCCTTGAACCTTGGAGTGTTTTGACCACCTGAGTGGACCTAGCTGTGCCCATAAGGCCTACCCATTGGTAGACTGTCAGTAAGAGATGCTTCCAAGTTGGAGTCCTAGCAAGGTTGGCCTCTGGGACTCGTGAGGTAGCAAGCGGGTATCGTGAGACCAGGCCTGCCATGGCCAGAGTGGTTACCAAGGAAAGATTTGGGGCTGGGAGGAGCTGGAGAAATCATGGAGATTAATGGTCGGTCTCGCGGTGATTCTGGCAAATCTTCCTGTGCCGCCTCAGAGCGAAGCAGTGCTTCACTAACACTGTGTGAGTGGGGAGCTTTTGACCTTGAATGACGACACTTTTGGAAAGAATACTTTGAGGATCTTCTCAACCCAGCTGACTCTCCTTCCAAGACAGAAGCAGAGACTGGGCGCTCTGGGTGTGGATTCGTTCATCACCCAGGATGAAGTCACTGAGGTGAGATGACTCCAGAGTTGGAGGATATCCACCCTGGATACCTTTAGTCTGGATGTTGTTGGGCTGTACTGGCTGACATACCTCTTCTACAAGGCATGGCGATCAGTGACAGTGCTCCTAGACTGGGAGACTATGGTTGTGATTTCCCACCGTAAGGAGGTTTGCTGGAGTGTGTGTTCCAGCTGTAAGGGGATCACATTTATACAGTCTCTCTGGACAGGCCATTCCAGGATGGTGGAGAGGAGAGTCCTCTGATTTGTCAAACCTCGGCTTCAGGAGGAGCCATGCGGATTTGGTCCACACCCTGATACCTTGGACCGGCTCTACAACTTCTGCATGGTGCTCAAGGGTTTATGTGTTTGGATCTGGAGAAGGCCTTTTGTTGTGTTTCCCTGTCTGGTGGTGCTTTAGAAGTACAAAGTCAGGAGCCCTTTACTGTGGGTCACTGTATCTGGAGTATGGTCTGCTTTAAGGCTCGATTATTACAGATCAGTAGGGACCCTTAAGCCATGGCACGAGGTGCTTCGCCAGCTGCTATAGTGCTATCTGAATAGTGCTGGTGGTAAAGAGCTCTCCTTAAACACCAGCTAACTAAGCTAAAAGTTGTTTTTAGGCAACAAAACTAGGGAGACTTGCTTAAACTTGAGAAAGTGTGTTTTTTTTTTTTTTTTTTTTAATTAAAAATAAGGTTTGAAAAGTGCAGTGTGACAGTTTTTTAAGGAAGCTTCACCTGATAGTCTAGCAACCCTTGTGGCTAAAAGTTACAGTTTGGCTTTAAGAATTTAAATAATAAAAGCCAATTACATCTAATCTCTTTAGAGAATGTTATTAAAAGCTAGTTCTAATAACATCTTCTAAAGAAATTAAAAGATGTTATAAGAACTAGCTTCTGGGGTGAGGTGCCCTATCAACCCGTTTTGCAGCCTTCTTGGGCAGCTGGGTCTACTGTACCCTCGCTACGCTGGATGGCCATTCTTCAACCTCTCTCTACACACGCCTTCAGGTTTCAAACTCTAATAAAAACAAACCTGTTTATTTCTACCAATATGTTCACCCAAGCACACATAATCAAACTTAAACACCAAAGAAGATTATTAAAAACGGGCTGCTGTAGCGTTATAGAAGTCTGTTTTAGTTAATGCTGGATGGAATCAAAATCATTAATTTTGAGGATAAATTAACCCTTGAATTTTCTCCATCATTAATTTAAACACAGCTTTACATGCATATCTACATAAGCAGCTCGCCGTGCATAATATGTTAAAAGCTAGATGGGATCTTTGACTTTCAGGGGCAAGAAAGAGAGCAAAGAAACATTGGAGATCTTGTCTGTCTTGTGTGGTGTAATCTTCAAGTATGGACAGAACTGACTCGCGCTTTAAGATTTATATATTTGCTTCAATGATTGTCATTATTTTGTATGCAAAGAACATATAACATTAGTGTATGATATAATTGGTGTGTAATGTTGTTCCATTTGAATAATCTGTTTTTGTTATTAAAACATGTAATAGAAATGTTTTTTTTTTCAATCTGCTTAATTTGTTTCAAAGTATATCTGCTAAAATACTTTAATACTTTTTGTTCTACTTTGTTATTTATTGTTTTTATATGTAAATTGTATTTTGAAAGGTTTTAACTCGATCTGTAAAATCTTAACAGTTCGGTATAAATTCTTTTTTTTTTTAATAAGGCAAATGTCTGGACACCCTGCAGTTCTTTGACAACACAACGGGGTCCTTCGTTTAGCGCCAGATTGGATTTCCCTCCCTCTCTATTTCTGTGGAAGCAGTTCAGTGGATTCTCTAAATGAAAATAAACGATTTTCTGGCTTTAATACGAACAAGTTAATAATCTAAATCAAAGGGATTTATTGTGAGTTCCTAATATTTGGTTTAGTCTCCGCCGTTTAAAGGGCAAAGTAGGAAGTTGAGCTACGAAAGGCGGTAAGTAGTTAAACACTTTACTACTTTTGTATGTTTTACTGCGTTTCTTTCCTTAGTTGGAGTGTATACACCAGTATAAATGCAGCTTGTTTTTCCTCATATCGTTATTGTGACGTACATCTGTTAGCAGTTCGGCCTAACCTGTTAAACTTCTGATGTCTCAGCTGATATTTACTACTTTGGCCTTTTCTCACAGCCTAAAATGAAAACATTTTTGCATCAATCAGGTTCAAATATGCTTTTAAAGATCGAGCTTATGGAAATTTGTTCCATTATTGTTTCAAAGAACACATTTTTAAATGGAAATTTGATTATATTTCTTCAAAAAATGTTTCTACACACACACACACACACACACACACACACACACACACACACACACACACACACATATATATATAAATAAATTTCACTTTGAGTTTTACAAATTGCATTATTTTCAAATTGTTTCACAGATCACATTTACTTCAGCAGTGGCTTTTTACTAGTAAATGTTGCTAACCTTCTCTGTAAAGGAAACCCTGAAGATTTGATCTGGAAAACAGTTTGAAAAGAATAAAATTAGTAAAATCTAATTTGGGAAAACAGAAATTGGAAAGGAGAAAAAAAAAAGGAAAATATAAAATCTGTTTTCAAAAACATAGCAAAAATTAAATATGAAAAAGAAATTGACAAAAATGTTCAGATAACAAAATAAAAAGGAAACAAAGTTATCCTTTTTATTTAAAAAGTTTTCCAAAGTTTCATTTCTGGATATACAGTTGTGTTCGAAATAATAGCAGTGCCTCAACAGCAGCAAGAAAATCACTGGTTTTATTAACATTTCAAAC
>JAUZNJ010032855.1:0-13466 GCA_034780135.1 Jordanella pulchra
TGTGATTTGAATGAACTGTCTTTGTGAAGTGCCTTGAGATGACGTGTTGTGATTTGGTGCTATAGAAATAAACTGAATTTTTAATTTAAATATGTTTTGCAAAAAATGTGTGAGAAAACTTGGAGGGAAAAACACAAAAACATTTAATAGGTTAGAAGTATGACATCTCAAAGGGGTATCGGCGATACTGGCCCTGTATTTATTAATCAGTATCACACAGCTCTTGCATTGAACGTCTCACTTTGATTCCTCCAAACATAATTTGAGATCTTGAAACAGGAAAAGCTCTTCTTCAAAGCAGCCCTGAGGTCTGAAGCTGAGCTCTGGTTTAATTTTCTGATGAAATAGATCAGACTGTTGAGCCATAGTTAGTAGGAGGACGTCTAGAGGAGTCACAGCGAGGACACCATACCGTAACTGTCAAGCACGGTGGTGGCAGCATCATGCTGTGTGGTTGTTTCAGTGGAAAAAGAACAATGAACAAGCTAATGTTTCACCTAAATCAGCATCCAGGTAAGGTAACAAGGTAAAAAAAAAACCTGACCACATCACACAGCAGTGGATGAAGCGGTTTAAACTGGTTTAAACAGTCCAGCCAATCAGAGCCGTCAAATCTCAGCCAGAATGATGGTTGATGTAAAGGTTCAATGACCCAAAGGGAGGAGCTGTTCGGATGAACCCTGCTACCATGACTGCAGCTTTTAAGGATGGAAATGTTTAAGCCTCCTTTACTGGGCTCTTTTCTCCCTGATGCTGTTAACACACGTTGTTGCTATGGTGACGAGCAGGATGCTGTGTTTGTCTTACAGTCTCTATATGTTTATTACTTTCATTTCCAGTTCAAATAAAGCCTTGGCTTTTCTCCCTGCTGGCCAACAGCTCTGGGTTTGGCTCAGTTAGCACAAACAGAGTGTTATGTTTTCATTGAAGATACAGTAAGATGTAAGCAGAACCTCTGGCCCAAACCCGTCCTCTACAAACCAGAATCTCTTCATGCTCGGCTGCAGTTTCTTCCTTTTTTGAGTCCTAAACTCAGTGAGTCAGCATTATTAGCAGAAGCCTGAGTGGACCCCCAGGTCTGACCCGTTCTGGCGGGGAGGTTAATGAGAGTCGGTGGAAACCTTTTCACCTCCTTCTCAGGTGGTTCTAACAGAAAAGGAAACTAGAGGCAGAGTGGAAAATGATCTCTTTAAAACTCGAGTGTTTTTCTGTGAATCCTTGAGCTCTGAAGTTCAGCAGTTTTAATTGCCTCATTAAGAAGCAAACAGAGAACATCAGGAAAATGCTTAACGCTCAAATTTAGCATCAGAAGCCAAATATCTGCTGCTTTGGTTGGACCAAAAGTGGACCCTGCGTCTTCAACGCTCCACGTGAACCTGGGCTTCATTAGGCAGCTCAGACCTGTTGCCTGTGTAACGGTGAGGTCAGCTGTCATTACCGGCTGCGTCCACTGGGTTCTCTCCTTTCCTGAACCCCATTCAGGACAAAATGGACCTTTTAATGACAAAGTGAATGTTTCATTGTCCTCCAGACTGAGTTCAGCAAGTCGTTTAGTGCAGCTTTGTATCGCAGCAGTACCATCTGCAGCATTAGCATCAGAGTGACTATCATCATTGACATGCAGATCTTTAATGCATGGAGCAGGATCAGATCAGGACCACACAGTAAACCTCCACCCCTGAGGGTTCTGTGTGTGTCTGCACACACCAAGCAGTCGCTGTTAACCCTGGTTCAAACAGAGGCTCCAGCTCCTCCAGACATTCATCCTCCCACTGGGTCTGGGTCCTGACTGTTGAAACACACAGCCCAGGGAGACCCTGATTGTCCTGCTCAACACAAGCTCAGCCTCATACACACATCCACAGCTGACGAGTGGATTCTCTCCGCTGCCAAGTCCAATTAACGCCTCCAGCTGCATCAGCATGCTCCCCGTGTTTGCTAGAAATTAATTTACTAACAAAGTTTTTAATCAAATTTTACCACAGCCTCTGAGAGACTAACTCCCCGCCGCTGCTGCCTCCGTCTCCGACGATGGGCGGCCTGCAGCAGCTGGGAGGCTGGCTTCTTCCTGCTGGTTCTGAGAAAAATGATCCTTCAGCATTTCCTGCCGGTCGGCTAAATTACCGACAGCAGCCCAATCAGGGAAGAAGAAAGCGCGACTGTGAAATGTCACTCTGCGTATTTTGCGTTAAAGACAGATATTCTCAGGACGCTTTTTTTCTGCTGTCAGGAAGGTCAGGGTGTCCTTCTGTTTCTGAGAAATCTTGGTGAATCAGAGCAACAGGTTTCTGTTAAGTTTAGGCCCAAATGTCAGAATCGTTTCCAAGAGGTTTGATGAAACGTTCAGATACAGTAAATGATTGAAGTTTATTGAAGCCCATCTTCCAAAGAGGAAGATGTTTATTAGTTCTGGTCCTGCTGCTGGAGGCTGACGTCTTCAGAAAGGTCAGACACATTCTGTGAACCGCCTCGGAGTCTAGACTTAAGGCTCCAGCTGTTTCTTAGCCGTTTCTCATTCAGAACCTTCACAGGGTTCAGATGTATCTCCACTCCCACCTCTGACCCGTCTGCCGTCCTGCAGAACCAGCAGATAATCAGAGGTCATTAAACAGCATCATGTCTCTGAGTCCAACGGGGGCAGCAGCTTGCTGCTTTCAAGCTGCAAACCTCACTGTCTGTAAAATCAGTCTAGTTACTGTAGATCTAGTTTGAAACATCTAGAACAGCAGATCATGCTCTGGGTTTAGATGGTTTTGGGTTTTATCCAAATGAAATCTACCTCCGTACCTCTAACATCACAATTTCCATTTGTTTTTCTTGTGTTTTCCTCTTTATTCATCTTTCCTTTTTAAATAATTGTTTTCTTCCTTTTTATGTTATACTTCTATTTTAAATAGCAGGGATACTTTACAGAAAAATATATAAAAGAAAATTACATGCATTTCTAAAACTTGATTAACTTTTAGAAGCATATATAGTGAGTTTATAGGCAAAAACAGAGCTAAACTGATGGAAGGAAAGTAAAGAAGCATGAAAATATAAAATGTTATTCAACTAAAATCAAGCAAATATCTTCCTAAACCAAAACTAATGCAGGTGAGTAAGCCAGTAGATTTGAATCTGAGGATGATTGAAAGATGTTCTGCAGGTTTCAGGCTATAACAGCTTCTCCCACTGAAAAGTCTGTAAACATGAGAAGATCTTAAAACCTGTATGACTGCTGCTGATTTATTATTGGCAGCTCATACAGCTGCTTACAAAAACTGGACAAACGTTTTATACAAATAGACATAAAACCCCAAAAATGTATTTAAAGTAAAGAGAAAATACATTTAAAGCTTCTTATTTTATAGGTCTGTTTTCAATTCTTTACTGTCTGTCCAAAACAACCAACCTGGTTCTGTGTGTAAAAGTATTCAACCCCCCCCCCCCTGTTACTGGGTCTTTAAAATCACTGCTTTGCAGCCTGTTTATGGTCACAGCCTCTAGATTAGATCCACACCTTAGAGCCCAGAACCACTCCAAGACATTAAGTTTGGTTTTTTGAGCCATTTGGAGCTTGACCTGCTACAAACACAGCGAACAGCTCAAACATGATGGTTAATTGGCATGTCTCAGTTGTCCTTAGGTGTGAGTGCATGGTTGCACCGTCTTTGCCCTAAGACAGACTGCCGTCCTGTCCTGGGTGGACCCCGCCTTACGCCCATAGTCTGCCGGAGATAGGCACCGGCCCAACCGCGACCCTGACGGACCAAGTGGGAGAAGATGGATGGATCCTTACAGTGGCCCTTTTATTTGACCCTTTGCAACTAAAACATTGTTGATGATCAGACTGACACCTCAGGAGTTCAGCGCCAATGCATCTATAAGCCTGTAGCCTATTTTCACAGAAGGTACTTCAGGTAGGAATTTTCTTACGATGTGTGGTGGATGTGACATCATAGCATCCATGTTGAATGGGTCCAATGTAGCAAACACTTGAAGCGTTAGATCCAAGATGGATTTTGTGGATTCTCAGAAGTGACTGGCATCAACTCAGACGCCAATGGCAACTTCACCAGAGGGGAAATAAGTCACAAAGACAACCTTGTCAAGTATGAGTGTGAGAAACAACGACCAGCAGAACAGTCCTGCAGTTCCTTGTTTTAGCCACAGGTGGCAGCATCATTACAAAACTCCGTAATGCCTCCTTGAAAATACTTCAAACAGCCTGCTATGAAGGCTGCTATTGGAAACTTCAAAGCTTCAGAATCTGCGTTAAAATCCACCAAAAGTTTTTACGTTTATTGGCTGTTCGTTATGTTATCGACCCAAATAGCAAGAGCTGAGAACTGTCCTGTAATAATCCACACTTCATTACGCAGCTGTTTTTTTTCTAATTTCTAGTGCACCTTAACTAGTTAACAGGAAAATAGAAAGTCTGTTGAGAAGCCTACAGGGCTCCTGCTGGCATTAGAGAAATGTGAGGAAAATTGAATCATGTTTTCCTTCAAATCAAACCTGTTACATCAGCTCTGCTGCAGTTTTATTATGAAGCCACGGATATTTTTCCCCTGACTTCAGGTTTTGTGTTTAATGGACTCGTCTAACAGATGTGGGGAAAACAGACTCTTTCAGACTGCTGTTTTCCTATCAAATACAGTTTCTCAGCTTCCCCCTCCTTTCCCCATCAATCCTGGTGTCTGAGAGGAAGAGGAGGAATGGGCTGACTCGTCACCTCGGAAACCCTTCCATTACCATTTTCCTTCCTCTGCTGCGGGGCCCCACGCTGGCCGGGCCTCATGACGGACAAGCCATTAAGGAACCAAACGAGTCGACCACTCGGCACTCCCTCCTCTTCGGCCTTGTCGGGTCTGTTTCTCTTGCTCTTTGATTAATTTTCAAACGAATTTGTTTATCGCCCGACGCTGCCTTTCAGCTGAAGTGGCCTCCACAATGAGGAGGCCTCTCTGCTCCCTCTCCACTGAGTTCGCTTTGACTTTGAAAATGGCCAGGAATTATTCATCAACTGTCTTCTTCCACTTTACATTTACTGGGAGAAGAGTGGAAAAAAATGGCAGCCACCCTGGTTTCTTTATTTCCTCTTATTCTTCTCCTGCGGTCATTTTACACTTCAAGTTGTCTTGACCTCTCTGAATGGGGGGGGGGCTGTGAGAGCCGCTCTGTTGATTCCATAAGGATCCCCTGAAGCCAGTCCACTTTCCAGACTGACTGAGAGCCCACTCCAGCCGTGGAATTAGGATGACACTTCACTGACCCTTTTATGGAGCAGCTGTCCTTCAGGACATGCAGCTAAGAGGAGCCATCGGAGGGACATGCTCAGAAACAAAAATCAGAACACAAAGCATAGCTCTGGATTTAGCTCCCAGCAAAGTTCAACAGAAGGAAACTGAATTAAAGCTTAAAGAGATGAGCATTGTTGGGGTTTTCACATATTCAGTCAGTCCACCTCCTTTTAGCCTTCTTTAGGAACTAGAATCCTTTGACCCAAAATAATCTTCAAAAAGCGCTCAGATGACTTCATTGCTGAGCTTAAATCTCCGATCTTTAATCAGCATCTCAGGACTAAAGTCATTCCTAAAATATGAGAAGCTGTCTTTGTTCGTCCTCTTAAATGCTGGAGCCCCAACAGATTTGAATAATAATCCTCCATAATCCCACCTTTCTCCTCTTGAAAGATTCCTAGAATCTAAAATTAAAACCTTCACTGAACAATGCTTGGTTGAAAATATGATTTTTTCTGGTTTTAGATCAGATCCCAGAAGAAAATCATAAGCTACGTTGATAAACAACAAGATTAATGCTTTGGACAGGAAGTAGTGTTGCGCTGCCCTGTTTGTGGATCAAAGGATCTGATCCTGTTGACCATTAGTTGTAGTGATGCAGCTATAGATGAGAATGGGTCCAGTTTTAAACAGCTCCTACAAGCCTCTTGTGTTATCCTCTACATTTATTACTCTTATGAAGAAGAGGACTGTAGCGACAGTACACCCTTATGCAGATGACACCATATTTTACTGGTTTTGGTTTTGCTCTAAGGCAGGAGTTTATTTAAATAGCACCAATTCAATCAGATCATACAGTCAGATTGGTTCAAAGTTTTCCCATTCAACAATGAGCCGCTAACTGACTTACAGAAAACGCTCCTCCCGGATGAGTGGAAGGTGACAGTAGAGGTTTGCTTGCATTTTCTCTTTGACTGTACAGTAAACCCTCACACTGAGCTTGCATGCAGCAACAGGAAGTAATCTCCAGCAGACTCCACCATTCTACAGAGGCTGACAGTCAGCTTAAGGAGACAGAAGCAGACACACAAAAAGTAGCACAGAGGCACTGATTCATTAATACTTTCTATTTTAGAAAAGATAAGGGTCAACTAACTCCATCCTAACCAACTTCCTCTACCCTGGAAATAAACAATGAATGACCTTCGAGAAAGTCTTCATGTGAAAAGAAATACAAGAAGGCACAGAGTTAGTAACAGTAAAAGCTAAACCCTTATTTATGACTAAGAAAAAAGGCCAAACTCCATCGTTTACAATGGAATGGGTGGATGGCAGCAGCCCAGCTGATATTTCTCTCCTGGATGATGTCACAGCCAAACAAGAACCTACCAGATGAAGCTACTGTCATGAAAAAAAACAGAAGTGAACTGAACTAACAAATACTGCAGAACTGAACAATAGAGATTGAGAGCAGAAGAATGAAAAGAGGTCTTCATGTCCTCCAGCAGTTTAAGCCTAAAGCAGCATAAATATAGAGACAGCTGAGAATAACCCAAGTCATTCTAACTTTAAACTTTATCGAAAAATAAAGTTTTAGGTTCGTCTTAAAGGTAGACAGGGTGTCTGCATCACAGACTGCTGCAACTTTTCACAATGTGAAGCAACATAAATAAACACATAAACACAGATGACGGAGGTATTTATTTTTAAAAGCTAATTGTATTTGTACTCCTCGTTTTCTGCTTTACCTGGGGCTGGGCCACTGGGGCAGCAGTCTCAGAGGCACCTAGACCTCCCTCTCTGCAGACACCTACCATTGAATGCACACTACGCTAGTCGCATCTCTAACAAGGGAAACAACTTTGTTTACATTTGATAAACATGGCGCAGCACTGATGAGTGAGAGAGATTTCAGAAAGACAAAAAGCCAAACAATAAAGCAAACTTACTAATTCCTGGATTCCTTCTCTGTTGCTCTACATTGTTTACTTTCTGGATTTCTGTTGCGCTGGTGACATCATCAATGCTAACCTAGCGTGATAATGTCACCAGACACGTAGCGGCAGGGGCACAGAGGCTACACCGCTTGCAGGCGGGGGTCATACTCAGCTTTTTTGCCAGTGGGAAGGGAACTAAAAGCTGATTGTTAGCAGGTCGATCCAGGTTATTTTAAACCTGGGTTAACCTGCTTCAATCTCTCCCGTGTGTCCAGAAACATCCAGCATGGATGTCTGAACCACCTCAGCTCACTCCTCTCGATGTGGAGGAGAAGGGGCTCAACTCTGAGCTTTCCTCCAGTTATTGTGCTTCAAAGTTATCAAATGTAATCGAAATAAAAGTGTATTTTTTCTTCCACATTAAATATATTCTGTACTTTTTGTTGGTTTATCTAACATGCAAAAAGAGCATAAAGGATGTACGAGTACCTCTGCCAGGCTCAGTAATTCCTGCTACATCTGATTCTGTCAGATGACTGATGGTTCTCTATTGGGATCAGTCTGAGGAATCGGAGATCACAGCCGTTCAGCTGAAGCTCCTCTGTCAAATTCTTCATGAAACCCACAACTTTTCCTGATGATTTGCTCTGCTGAGGGTCAAATATGCAAACCACATTCAATCATTCTTGTTTTTAATTAGTTCAGTGACCTTGATTATTTTTTGTGACATAATGTTGTTGGCAGAGGACCAAAGATGCAGCATGTGAGGCAAAATAAAGTTATATGACATGAGCAACAATGAATTAGAGAAACTCAAAATAACTTACAAAGATCAGGGACATGGAACTAACAGATTCCAGTAAGAAGCAGCTGTTTGAACACAGAGAAGAAGGCAGGCAGGTGAGACAATCAGAAGAGAAGTGGGCACAGCTGAGAAGGCTCAAGATAACAAGCTGAGGGAGAATACTGAGCAGAGGAGGAGTGGGAGGAAAGAGCAAAATAAGAAGAACATAGAAATCCAAGACCTGTGAAACAGAAGCTAAAAGCAGGAACAGGAGACCAACACTGAGTTAATAAAGACAACCGACGATAACAAGAAAGGGACAAACCAATGGGACATAGAACAGAATATGGCAGCAATGAGCAAAGACACACGATCAAATCAGTGCATTTAAACATAGCTTGTGTTTTGGAATACGATCCGTTTTTCTCCTTGTTTTTGTGTCAGATTTTTTCCCATTGACTCGCTTCAGCCACATGGCCGTGTGGTCCGGTTCTGCTGGGTGATTCTCATTCAGCTGGGCTCTTCACCTTTGACCTCGGCCAGATGACACCATCAAGTGTCGGATGCGCAGCCTTCACCTTTTTAGATTTTACGGGTGGGTCAGTGGGAGGACAGCCACATGCCAACAGCCATTAGACCTGATCTCAGATTTATGCCCCAAGTTTGCATAAAAAGAGATCATTAAAATGCAATTACCCAAGAAGAAAGCATGCTGGCCTCGGCCCCAGCGACTCCACCACAAACACACTCACTCACACACACACACACAGATACCATTAAGTGATCAAATGAAAGCTTGTCTAATCTCATGCATCATTCCACAGGAAAGTTGTTGACGAGCGCTAATGACGGCAATTATTTAGAGCTGGAAAACAACACGGACTTTTGGGAACGGTGAACTGACTGCAGCTCGGATACGTTTCGCCCGCAGACTTGACCATTGATTAAAACGTCGTCCACTTTCTCTGCTTATCATCTGGACATGGAAATGGCCTCATTAAAAGCAAAATCTCCATCTCACACACACGCAGAGCCATGTCAGAGTCACAGTAAACCCGACGCTTCACTCCAGGCCTCGCAGCAGGAAAACTGTGTCATCCATCTGGGCTGTCCTTCATGGCTGCTCGGCCCCTCATCGACCCACGTCCCGTCCAGCCTGAAATATGCTGCCTCTAATTACAATTATTAATTGGAAATAGGAAATCAATGTCTGTGAATTAAGCAGGAGCGTGCTTGTTTGCATGTGGGTCATCTGTCTCCTAATAACTCAGCTGTGTTTGACATGGTTACCTACAGCCGGGCGCCGAAGCAGAGCTGCAGGTTTAATCGCCTGCTTTCATCAGCGGGCGCCGAGGTGAAAACGACTCACATCTGAAAAATACATTCCCCCGCTGCTTCACTTATAAAGCATTGTTTATCCATTTGCTAGGGGAGCGTGCCGTCTGACAGAGTGCTGATGGAAATCCTTTCAGTCATGTAAGCAGCAGGGACGCCTGTAAGGTGGATATAAAAGACTTGAAGAGGTTTCAGCTTTTCTCCTCTCAGTCGGTCTTTTATGAACCTGTGCTTTTAAACAAAAAGTAGTAAACACTAACAAATAAAGCACTAAATGGTCGACTCGCTACTGACTAAACAAAAAAAGGAAACTGGAAGATCAACATTCAAAATAGCATTAATTAACTGAGTCAGTTGGTGTCCCTGAGGCCAACAGGACAAAAGCTTTCAGCCATTTTAGATTTTTAGCTCTAAACTGCAAAAGAAAACCGTCACAGACTCTTTACTAAAAAGAAACTTTTGCCATCAGACAGATGGATTTTGTTTGAAACGTTATGTAATGTAATGATTTCAAACCAAATGAAAATGTATTTAATGATTTGAAAATGAACCAATTTGCATTGAACATGTGTTTTATTGCATTAAATATTTTATTTGACTAATTTCCCTTTTAGGTCCAGAATTCAATTTCAGTTTTAAAATTCCTTTTTTCATGTCAAATGAATGAAAAACTCCTGGGTTGGTATTAAATTTATTAAATGCATGCAAAGCGTTTGCTAATCCTTCTGAAATGACCAGTGAGGGCTCTTATCCAGTAATACATGCATGGCTGCTACTTTAGCCGGACGCTAGGAGTGAGTTTCCTGGGGGCTCCTGCAGTTTGGTGCCATAAGAGGAACACTGATGATGCAAGACCTGTTGCACACTATGCTTGTCTTAAGTCTTAAGCTATCAGCAACAACTAGCATAGTTGTTACAGTTAGCCTATCATTTGTTTCCCTGAAACGTATTTTACATGTAATACATTTATTACAAACTGTGTGTTATTTGACATAATGCAGGGGATCCACCCAGCGTCTGGGTTCTGCAGTTCTACAGGTCTATAATGCAGCCAAAATGGAAGCTTCTCCATGTGCACAACTTCAGTCAGTAATCAATTACTGTGGTTTTTTTTAGGGACTCAGATGTGTGGCGAGATTTGTGTTCAAGAAGAAAAACTTGAATTCTAGAACTGAAAGTGAAATTGGTTTCAAAGCAATTTAACTGACTATAAAATAATGAGATTCAGTTTCTGATTGGACAAGTTTCTGCCCATACATTAAACAAACTCTAAACTACTATTGAAAAAAACCTCGAAATACCAGCAAGAAGTCATGTGATTGGTTGCTTGGTTGCTCTGCAAGATCCCACAAAAAGCTGAGTGACGAGGTACTAACGGGTACTCTAAGGGCTTTTAATCTGTTTTCTAGGTTTGCGGTTAGAGCAGCTTTAATTTTCTACATTAAACTAAAAAAAACTAATTTAGAAATGAATAAATGGAAACTAATTATTTTGTTGAACTATTTATTTTTATAGCTTCTGTTTCTAATCACATATTTGGTTGATATCAGTGTTATACTACTTATAATTTAGCTTCATGTTGGGAGAGAAAGTAGCAACAAAAACAATATGAAAAGGGATTAAAAAGAGAAAAGTCTCAAAGTAAATGAATATTTTACAGCAGCATCAACTGGCTCTGACAGTTTAACCAGGGACACACGGTGGCTCACGGTACTACAGATCCTCACATCTTCATCCTTAGTTCCACAGCAGACCCACCTGGAGGGATCGTTGCTGAGAAGCTCAGTCCGACCGGACCTCACAGGTCCAGTTAAAACTCAAACACAGTTGAACAAACTTAAATTTGTGATGATAGGACAGAAATACATTTTTCCTGTCATGGAGACCCCAAGATGTCGCTTTGGGGATGTTTTCACCTCAATGTGTGGTTAAAGATGATCTCTGCTCCTCATTCAGCCATTTTTTCTGACTCGGCTGAACTCCTTCCTTGAATGGGATGTTTTCTTGTCTTCCTCATTTTAAATAGCAGATTGATGTTGCTGCTGTGATAAAAGATGGATAAGTTTACCAATACATTCACAGGTCTGTGTATATAAGCAGTTATTCTGTGTTTTGTTCTGATTGTGTGTTTTCTGCCACACAGCTCGGGCTCAGACAAGCTGGATGATTTGATGCACCTGATGCTCACATGTTTTATCTTGTCTTATTTAACTAAAACTAAACTAAAACACAGCTTTTATCACATTAATGAAAAGCAGATGTTTCATTCTTCTCCTGTCTGTTTCTAAAAATAGAACATCAGAACAGCTGCATCAGTGGGGTTTTATTACCTAAGAACATTAAAGGAAAAAGAACCACATATCTACATTATACATAAATATTGATGATGGGAAAACAGAACATAAAAGATACGCCACATTTCTGGCCACCTTTTAAAGCCTGGAACAAGACGTCCAGGGAGCATTAATGGGGCTGCAGGGACCAAACAGGAAGCTTTAAAAGGACATGTAATGAATCAGAAACTGCAAGAATAAAAGAGAATCATGTAAGTGCATGAGGAGCTTCTGAGCGACGGCAAGAAAAGTGCAGGTGGAACAAAAGCTCTAATGTCCAACTTGGACTTTTGAAATGAGCTTTAAAACAATGACGCAGCAGGAACAATACTGTTCCATCCACTCACTGTGAGCGTAGGGGAAGACATTTCAGACATTAAATGTTCCCTAAAGTTTAGTTCAGAAACTTAAGAGGATATCAGGCACTAAAGTCAGCTTTTAGAAAGTTAAACAAAGTCAGAGTATTTGTTCTGATGACAGCTCAGATAACTATTTGATGTCAAGGACAGCGAGCAACATCAGCATGATGTTCTGAGCGTAGCATTACCAGTCAGGACACTTGGAGCAGAGCTGCTGAACCGGCTAACTCCACCTTCTGCAGCTTTCAGTGCAGAAAATAGCTGCTTGAATTATTTCAGCTTAAAATAGTTTCCTGGATCATCCGAAACTTTAGGGTCCTGCAGCTCAGCTGCATAGAAGAAGTTTTCAGGACACCTGAGATAAGTCAAGAAACTCCAAGATGGAGTCCTGCTGCCATCCGTGCAGCAGAAGACGATGAGTATAATTATCCTTGACTTGTTGTTAAAATAAATACCTACATTATGTAATTTTTTGAAGACAGCAGTAGTGAAAATTGCTGCACATTGTGAAAAGTTGCAGCAGTCTGTGAGGCAGACACCCTGTCTACTTGGCTTAAAACTTTATTTTTTGATAAGCTTAAGAGCGGCTCAGGTTATCTTGAGCTATTGGAAGAACAGAGCCGTAAAGAAACCATCAAACAATTTCAAGATCCTCCTAAAGCTTCAAAGAAAAAAAGACAAGTTTTGGTCAAAGATGAGCAATGATTCCCTGTTTTGCCACAAGCCTCAACAATTTCTATCCCTCCTGTTTGCATCTTCAGCAGGCGCGTCCCTGATTTATCCAGGTGTTTCATTATAAACCCCCATAGCTCTGGTTTGTAGGACGTCCCTCAGCAACGCAGGATAAATAAAGATCTCTGCCGTGCCATAGATCTGCAGACGGCTCAGTCAGGGGCCTGCTCTGTGCTTTTCCACCACTCAGCACTATTCCTCCACTGCATCCTTTTATTGGCAGGGAATTCCCGGCCCGCTCCTGTCCGATCCGGCCGCTCATTCATCTTCAGCTCAGTGGGGAGCCTCCATCTCTGGACTGAGAAACAGTTTTGTCATCAGATCTTAGATCTTAATCCCAGTTTGTTGGATCTTTCAGCAGAGTTTTTGTCTTGGTTTCCTCTGATTCCATCACTCTCCAACAATCTGTAGCAGCAAATTTTCTCTCTTGTCTTTTCCACACACTGTTCACTCTGAGGCTTTAATGAGCATCAGAGAGGGATTTATGCAACAGTCATAAGAAAAGAGCAGTCCTCTGTGATGGCAGATGGAGGTTATAGAGTCTAAGTTTGGGATTGTTATTCTGTTTCTGCTCTAAAGATTGAAAAGCATCTCAGAAATCCTTTAGTCTACAGTAGCAATATATATATATATATATATATATATATATATATATATACACATCCACACAGTGGGGAGAATTTCATTGTCCTGTAGCCCATCCCAGCCTTGTGCAGGTCTACAATTCTATCCCTGATGTCCTTACACAGCTCTCTGGTCTT
>JAUZNJ010032856.1:0-38522 GCA_034780135.1 Jordanella pulchra
TTGTGGAGAGGATGTGAGTCATTGTCTAAGATGGACTGAAACCTGGACAGCATCCTCCTCTCTGTGACGGTCGTCAGAGTATCCAGCTCCCCCCCCCACTACATCACCTAACCTCCTGATCAGTTTGTTCAGTCTGTTGTTGTCAGCGACCCTAAGCCCATTACCCAAGCATGTGACAGTAAAGAAGAGCGTGCCGGCAACAACAGACTCATAAAAAGGATAAAAAAATTCATTAAAAAAAACTCATGGATAGCCCAATAACATCATTCAGAAAATACAAAAAAAAGAAAAAAGTTGGACATTTATATGTTCCAAAAAGTATATTTTTTGTCCATAGATAAGTAGAATACTGTAAATAAATTTAAATAAATTGCAGCATTTTTGAAAACTTAAAAGAATGGTCTAATTTGGAAAATTGTGTAATTGCCCCACAGCATGCTGCAACTTTTTTCTAGCATCTTACCACTTTATTTGTTAGGTAACTTTACACAGATATAGTAATTTGGAAAGTAATCTGGCTAATTTAAAAGTACAGGGTAGAATTTTCATCAGACTTTCCATGGCCCTTTTGCTCCACCCTTTCAGACCAAGTACACACATTAGTTCACTTTTAAGTACATATACAGAGTAGAATGCAACATGGTTCTAAAACAAAATGTTAAAGGGATTTGTACTGTGAAAGAAAATGGCATTAGTATCAGAGTAATATTGTCATTTGATTTCTTTTTGTTTTATTTGTCCATCCAGTTTTGTGCAGGTGCAAAATCTTCGTGTTTCTGTTTTTTGACGGCTATTGATAATATTGAAGAGATACTTCCTGAGAAAGAAAGGCCAGACCCTTGAATGGTTTAATCAATAACGGAATGTTCTCCATAATGAAGTGTGTCAGCGTCTTAAAAGGACTAAAACCTTCATCAAGTCAATGAGAAGGGAAGAAGTAAACCTGAGGACCACCTGAATAATCACGCTGGCTTATTGACAGGACAAGATATGAGGCGAATGCAAAACACTGGCATGATCTGTCACAAAATCAGATAGACACCTGCAGTAACATATATGCTAGTAAAATTTTATAAGGATTTGAATCTTTTTAAAAATTTATTTGTTGTTGTGTTGATAAGAAAAATAACTTACTAAATCAATTGACACTTGAAATTTTAATTATCTTTGCTCAATTCAAATTCTACCATCTAGGAGGAAAACAATGCTCTAGAATATGACCTGTAAATAAAAAAAATACAAAAGTTTATTTTTCAACATGTTTTTAAACACGAGGGGCAAGAAACCCAGGACACAACTCAGGGATACTGGTTAAATTTATGAAAGTTTTAGATTATGGATGAATATCCCACACTTTGATCCTCACATAGAGCACTGTACAATATGTCATCTAAAAAAAATTGAAAAAGTTTGGCAAAATTACAAACCATATAAACTGACACACCAGGCAAGGGGAGCATTAATCAAAGATGGACTAAGATCCACAGATCAGAATAGAGATTATTTTACAGGAAAGCTTTTAGTGGAACACTCTACAAACCTAGCCTGTATGGGAAAGTGGGTTAAAAGAAAGTCAAGTTGGAAAAAGAGTTATATGAAGTTCATCACAATAGACGTAAAACATATTTATAAGGATGCTCTGGTCAGATGTTTTGGTCTAAATGCAAAGACTATGTTTGAGGTAAAACTTACAATGCATTTTATTATGAATAATCTCTCTCTGTAATTAGGCACGGTGGTGCCAAATGCTGATGTGGGATTCTCTTCTTTGGCATTAAAAGAAATATCTATCAGAATTTATTGAAAGATAGACATGCAAAACAAACAAAAAATACAGCAATTTTCAAGGTTTTAGTAACATTTCTCCCATCCGAATATAACTGTAAATGCTGATCAGCTGCAACGCTTCAACATGAGTGCCAGTGATGGGAGTGTTATGTGACAGCACTGTATATTCACATAAATAAACATACAGTGAAGATTGTGAGCAGTGAATAATAACACCAACTGATCTGCATATGAAAACAGTGTGATACATAAGCTCTCACTTTCGCAGCATGCAGCACAGACAAGTGCACACACGAACATGCACACACATACAAAAAACCTGTTCATCACTCCCTCTGTTTTCACTCTTTTTCACCACCCTCCCTCCCTTTCTTCTCTCTCTGTCGTTCATTGATCTCTCTCTCATTGGACTCATCACTCTGCATTCTCCGCAGACAAAGAGCAACCACAGGATGACAATCACATTAAAGCATACAATCTATTTATGGCTTTGCCTCATATTTCAACTCCATTATTTCTCCTCTTTTTTTCTGCATCTCCACACACACACACACATAATTTCTCTCTCTCTCTTCTTTTGCTTTTAGTCTGCGATGATATAAATGCAGGGGTTTTAGTGGTAATGAGTTTTTAATGAAAAATGAATTATTTACAGTGACTGTAGGACAGGAGACTGAAAAGAAAGAAAAGCAGGTGATATCAAAGCCTTGAATGTAATGCAATCATGAATTTTATTGGAGTTTGCTTTGGATACACTGATGACTGCACAGATTAAAGCAGATTACTTTGTATATTTGATGAACAAAGACATTTTTAATTGGTTTGCTTGGACCCTCAGTGAGGAAAAGAAAAATGTGTGAAGGTGATATTACCAATGTTTGCATTTTTCAAAAATGGCAATGTGTTTCACAGTGAAAAAAGAAGGCTACATATCCCAATACCATTTTGCTTTGTGCACAAATTCCCATGAGTTGAAGCTAAATTAAATAAGTTAACCTCCTGATTTTTTGCCAATTTTGGTACTTTTAATTTAACACAGCTTTTTAACACAGTGAGATTCTTTAGCACCTCTTCAACCATTCAATGTGTTCATTTTAATACAATTCTTTTTAACATATACAAACATATCAACTGCATTGAAAAAAAATGCCACAAGTTTATCTTCTTGGGTATATGTTTCCAAACGGTGTTGTCAATAATGATATTGCCATATGTTATGATTTTTTTTTTTATATTTCTCCTTTAATTATGTTGAATCGTGTAACACCTATATTGATTTCCAAAGTTATGATACATATAAATGTGAATGTAAAAGCAATCGTAAGACAAAAGTCTCCAGATTAATCATAAAATAATTGCACATTTTTATAATGAAACTAATTTTTAAAAGAACAAACAAGAACACTGTCACCAGAATACTGTCACATTTCACACCGGGGGCATAATTTTTGACAGCCGGCTCAAAGCTCATCTTCATACCAGGTGCAAAGCAATACCTGTGTGTGTAAAATCAGCAATTCAGCAGTTACAGGATGAACCCCTACCTCCCAAACCACCGTTATCCAACGGGCACAGATTATGTTTACGTATCATGAAAACTCAGATCATCTAGTCATAACGAAATCTCACAATTTTATGGCAGGAAGATTTGCACATGTAAATACACCCTCAAACCAGAAACTGATCGTAGGTGTGGTTTTTGTGTCTATATTTAGCACTTGAATTTTAGCAGTCAATGTGGCCACAAAGAATGGCTAAAAACAGAAGATGGAGAGAGAGTCTGTGAACATTTGATAATAAGAAATTATGGAATAGTATTTTGGAAAAAAAGCCAGTACAGCACAGATAAATACAGCAAAAACACCATGACTGAACTTAAATGTTGTGGTATGGTAATAAACAAATAAAACTGAACATTAACAGCAAGCAGAGAACAAGGAGCAATTATGAGACCTATAAAGGGAGGAGGAGGGATTTTTTTTTATTCCTCAATGTCCCTTTCCAAGCTTTGTATACAGTAGTTATGTTGTATTAAATTTTTATTGGCCTACCTTGGTTTTACATTTTAACTTGTTTTATATTTATCTCTTTATACATTCTTATACATTTGAAAGCACTAGAACTGGGAAAAGATGCCAGTTGCCCTCTCTCACTGTGTTACCTTTGGTCCAAAGGGAGGCAAAACTTGTGCCTTGTTCTGGTGCTTTCTCTGCCAGTGCAGCAGACCACTGATTCACAGCTGCTGCTGACTGAGCTACAGAACGTCATCTCACCTTCTCTTTGTACACTGTAATGGGTCATTCAGCTAGCCGTAGGCGTTTCTGGTTTGGCATATATCACGACAAGCAAAAGCATGTGAGAAGCAGCAGTTTACCTGTGCTTGTTCAGGAGAAGAGTGAAGCAGTGTTTTGTCTTCCCAGTGGACCTATCCTACCTATGCTGTGCTCCTCTGTACCTCTGCAGTTAGTTTCTATAGCTAGCCCCAGTCAGCTGTGGCCTCTCCACACTGGTTTTGTTTTTACACCTGGCTGTTCCACTCTGCCTTCTCTCCCCGATCTAGTGTACTGATTCCTCGCAGGGATCTTCCGATCTCCTGCTGTGGTTCCTAATTTCCAGAAGGTGACATGGATGGCAGCTTGGTCCCAGTTCTGTTTTTTCTCTGCTGGTGTTCTTGTACTGATTTCCCGCTGGTCCTGTCTGAGCTCCAGAATGCTGTCTCACCTACCCGTCTGTTTTGTGGGTGATTCATCCCACAATACAGGACAGAAGCGCCCCAAGCTGGGTCACAGATTGGTGGATGTTCCCCTGAAAGCCACCACCATAAGTAGCCTCTGGAGTAGGTAGTTGTGTTCCCCATTCTGATTCAGTTTCTAGGAATCTGGTGAACTTATAAACACTGACAGCTTTGTTTGGCTTTTTTAAGTAAAAAATACTTCCAATTGCTTTGTAAATCCATGTCTGCTATGATGGGGTGAAACCACTGACCATCAGAAATCTGCAGCCTCTAAAATGTGTGTTTCTACCATAAAAGTTATGCTTTTGTAATAATAGATTAAGTAAAAAAGCAAAAAGATTCAAGCTACATTTTTTATTGCTTCACAGATCTATGTTACAGTTTTCAGACAATGGAAGTTATGTTGAGGTTAGGGTAGGGACAGCTGTTAAAGACAAACCAACCAAATTTACAACCATCACTTACTTCATTCATGGTTTTTCCTGTCTTTGAAGGAGGTAGCGCCTGAATTTGGACAAGAGTACTGTTAACTAATATTTTTGTTTTAAAATTGACCTTTAACTGAATGACTCTAATTGTGATATGTGCTCATCTCCTGTGTTCTGGCTGCAGATAGATGGTACAAATGAATAGCAATTAAACCTGAAGTCTCTAACAAACCTTCAGTTTAACCCCACCCTTAAGAAACAGAAAATATGATTATTTTCAATTTTTTTACTGAGAAGAATCAATAGTATTATAACTTTAAACCTTTAAAATGTTGACCTGATTCCATGATCATACATACATACATACATACATACATCTATGTATATAAAACCTCATATTTAGATATCTTAAAACTAAGATCTAAATCTTAGTTTTAAAAGGAATAAAATCTTCATATATACCCAAAATCTAAATCTGTGAAAATTATTTTGAATGTTTGTCACCCCATGGACTAACTACAAGAGTATAATACAGGAGACACCAGCTCAGTTAAAAAATGCCCTGCGAGGATTTTAATAGTAAAAGCAGAGTAGTGGAGAAATTGATCTCCATTACTCAGTAAAGCACATGACATTTCAACAAAAGCCTTGAGCATCTAACCTACCTGTTCTCCTCTCAGCCCTTTTTCCTCATCTGATCGTATTCTTTTTTTCATTTTTGTCTGCTCCCGTTAACACTTAGTCAGCTCCACCTTTTCTCTGAACATTCATCTCTCTCTGCACTTTGTCCTAGTGTCATCTCAAACTTTAATTGCCGCCTCTCTCAACCAGCCTTTATTTTGATTATATCTTTTTCTATCTCTCAACCTGTCACACTTTTGGTCCACACTCTCTTCATTCTGTTTCTTGAACTTTGTTTTGTCACTAAGGCTCTAACTCACAGAAACCTGGGAATGCACAAACAGAAACCCACACAAACACCCCCCAAGCCAATGGTCCCATGGGTCAGCACATATTAGCTTACTTGTTAATACTTGGACAGCCGGGATCAATACTTAATCAACAAGTAATGGGATTCCTCAGTCATCCCATATGATCTTTCAATAAAGACTTGAATCTTTTCTCATCCAAACCTCCCAACCCACCCCCGCCCCAGACCCCCACATAGGCATAACCATGGATGAGGGAGGGTGAGAACGTGAGAGTGAGAGATCCGTCTTATTCTCACCAAGCAGGTGGAGAAGGTGCTGGAGCGAAACTGTGCACAGCAAGAGTGTGTGGATCAAATTAGACTTGTGGGTTTGTTGATAAGCAGAATGCTACTTTTTTAACTTATGAAAATCTCACATGGATCAGAACTAATACTAACATCTCTTTGCATGCTATCATTAGCAGATAAAGGTAATGGTAAAAGTATATGACAAACTTTGTGTTTTTACAGAAACTAAAGTATTTTTTTTCACCAACTGAATAGAAAATTCTTTATTACTCTGATGCAATAAAATATACATGGTCTGCCTTTCAGCTGAAACATTGTTAGTTTATTTGTCAAGTTATATTTAGGTAAGATCCTGAACTTTTCTACCACCTGTGCCAAAAGCTGTTTCCTCAATTAAAGCAACACTGAAAGACGTGCTTTGCCTCAGTCACCCTTGGTACAATTGGGTTAACTACTTTTTTTTAGTACTGTAAGATTTTTATCTGCATTTTTTTCTTATCACGAATTGAAGCAATGTCCCACATTCTCACTGGTTTCCAAAATTCATGAGTGCTTTTAGATGGCTATTGACATTTGGGATATATCCAACCACTACGGAGATAGCAGTGAACACTCGCTTTTAAGCTGTTGTGTTTGCTGTCAATCAAACTGCACGAAACAGGATTGTGAAAGAGAATCTTGATCTCACAGGTCATGGGCAGGCAATTGTGATGCCATTGCTAAATATTGCTATGGTGATATTGACTTGCTTTAATGGACATTTTCTTTTTTTTTTATTTTCTCTCTCAAAATATCTTAGATAATTGTTTGACATCTTTAGCATCTCTGCAAGTAAAACCAATGCATCAGGTTTGCATAAGTTGCACCTCAAATATAGTATACCAAATAATGCATCTAAACAATCCTTTGCAGTTACCTTAACACACTTCAAACTGCAAATTTTGTTACAAATATGTTGCTGCTTATGATGTGTTTTGGCTTTATTTAGCAGGGTTGAATTTTTAAGGAGGAGGTTTTTATTATTTTTCATCTATCCCTCAATGTTGGTTTTCAACCATCTGCACTGCATTCAGTTAACTGCACTTACTTGATTTCAAAGTTACCAACCAACTGTCTAACATATATATAAGCCCTTTAGGTTTGTTTGCTATTAATCAGAGGCTTTCTTTTATGTGTTTGGCACTGCTTTTGTGACCTCATGTACATAGATTGGTTTGCTTGGTTGTTGTCCAAAAAAAGAGTTTGTCAGATATGTCGAGACCCTTAAATAAACTGCCTTGAAAACCTTCTCAGTCTTTATTATTTTTTGTGTACTTGGGCAAGACAATTTAACCACCTTGCTTTGGTAAAAGAGGACCTGGTGGAACCAAATTTTATGGCAGCACCACTTCTGTCTACAATGTAACTTCTTACAATCACTGTATGTGTCTGTAAATAGGTGAAAGGCTGATTGTAGTGTGAAGCATTTTTGCAGTCTTCAGACATAAAAATAAATCACTGTACAAATAAAGGAAATTTACCATTTACAGATTTAATAATACAGAACTGCTACAGTTGGTCAATGTAGGAATGTGTAACAAGTGTCAATAAGAGTAGAACCAATCTTGGATTTAAAGTCTGATGTGGTTGTGCGCCGACATCCTGACTGTCTCGAGTTCATTCACTTAAGAATAAAAACAAGACACAAGAGTGGTAGATTATCTTTACCTGTGAGTGGAGAACGAGCAGAACCCTTGCTCAGTGCGTGCTGACTTCATCTAGCTCCACCTCGCATTTTTTTAGAATAGAAAGTGGGTGTAACCCTATTACAAAACATCTCTAAGGATGGGGGTTTAGAAACAGATGTACAAAGCTTACAACATATGGTTAACCAATCAATTCTCCTCTGTCCACGCACAAAACAAGTCCAGCTTTGATTAACTATAGTTCTATTGTCCTTAAGTTCTCCACACAGGATCTTCTTCTTCTTATCAGGAACTGGCCACTCTCAGGAATTGAAGTAATCATCATAAAACCCTTCACCTCGGGAACTTGTTTCATGATAAGGGTC
This sequence comes from Jordanella pulchra, assembly GCA_034780135.1. Classification (NCBI taxonomy): domain Eukaryota; kingdom Metazoa; phylum Chordata; class Actinopteri; order Cyprinodontiformes; family Cyprinodontidae; genus Jordanella; species Jordanella pulchra. Next base: position 8,220 of record JAUZNJ010032856.1, read on the forward strand.
CTGGAGTAGTTCCTCTCCCCCTCAGTCTTCTTCTCTAATAATCTTTTGTAAACAAAGCCTCAGTGTGCTTATACAATAAATCAAGCACCCCGATGACCCTGGTTCCCCTTCTTATGGTGATACAGACTGAAGGAATTTAAAGTCATCTCCTTTCTTCAAGAATATATATGTATCTTAGGAAGTATATCTACTAATACATATTAAAATAAATGCACATGCTAAAAATCATTTCTAACAAGTATCTAGGCAAACATTAGATAAAAACACTACAATTAATACATTATTCTAACACGAGCATTTTATTTAAAATTTCCTATTTAGAAATTCCGCCTTTAAAGTACAAAGGCAACATAAGTTTAAAGGCAAAGCATTTCAGCTTGCTTAGTTAAAATACACTTTTAACTTGTCATACCTTTTACAGTTTAAATTCTGCTTTGGGGGGGGGAACACATTTTAACAGCTTATACTAATGTTGTTCTCATAGTAAGTTCTTCAACATATTTGTGGCTGGTACATATCTGGGAGGAGGATGTAAAAAATGTAAATACATTATGGGAAAAAGCCTGTGCTGCTGTATTAGGCTGAGCAGCCCTCAACATGGGTGCAGTGAGATAAATCCCGGCAGAGGCTCATGCTAAACATCTTGAACCTGGCTACAGCCAGCACGCTCACTGTAAACAGGCTTTGAGTCACTATTGTCATATCACAGAGTCATTAATATACATGAGATACGAAGGCCTCCTAGATGCTTCACAGAGTGCAAAAGCTGGCAGTTTCTTTTTATCCCTTTGTTATTTTTTTTCTTGGTGTCTTTTACCTCTTCTTTTCTTCCCATTTCTCTTTTCTTGTCTTGATATTTTTGGGTTCATATAATTTATTTTCACCTTTTCCTCCCTTTCCATTTTTAGTTATTTTCTTGCTTTCTAATTTTAGCAGATGGTTTTGTTTTTATCTAAATCTTGGGTCTTAAGGGGTACATGGAGTGAATGGTGCCACTGTTCATGAGGAGGGTGTATACCTAGATACTCATAAAACCCTAATATGCTTAGAGGTCAAGAGCACTTACTACATAAGTTACAAAATTTAGGTGTTTTTTTCTTGGTCATTTAAAATACCTGTAATAGTTACCTGTTTGCCAAGTTTTGGAGCAGTCATCTATAAGGCTGGGAGCTTTTTTAGTTGAAAGCTTTGACTTGAGCAATTCAGGCAAAGTTGCAAGCAAGTTATAACAGGACACAGTCAGGCTGAATACACAAACAATGTACTTTAGAACCACCAATTCCAGATATATACTTGATGTTTTCATCAACATCATATATATAAATATATATATTTATATATCAAATTTTTATTGGCTTTTCTTGTTCTTTCTTGTTCTTTTAAATTTTTTTATTATTTATTAAAATTCACTATATTTAGTTTTTTTATCTCCCTTTTCAAACCTAAAACTCAGATGTATATGTATACTTTCACATTGTGTGTTTGTGAGTTTCCTTTGATCTTCAGGTGTGGGTGGACGGCTGAGTCCTGTCCTGAACACAGGTGCATGGCTCAGCACAGGAGGTCTCACTCCTCAGGACAGGACTCAGCCGTCCACCTACACCTGAAGACCAAAAGACACTCATTTGAGGACAACAACATCCATATTCTAGCCAAGCCTCTGGTGGGAGATGTAGAGGTGAGTGTCCAGCACAGAATGTTGGAATGTTTATCATAAAAAAAGACTGACCTCACAGTGTTTAGGTGGAAAGCCCATTGTAGAGGTCAGAACTGGGAAAACAGATGACCTAGGAAAATCCAGAACGTTATAAAATTTCAGAGTCAGAGACAAAGCAGGGGGTCAGAACCAGGAGAACAGATGACTGAGGTAACTCCATAGTCCAGAATTGTAATCAGAGGGACAGAAAACAGATAAAGGTAGATATGCAGACAGGTCCCACTAGAATGAGGCTGGCTCAGATGATCAGGAAGCAAAAAGGGTTATAGGCAGGCAGGCAGGCAGCCAGAAATACCGATACGCTGGACTTGACTCACCAAATGGCTCGAGAATAATCTGGGATAAGCTCCAGGTCTGAGGTAGGTTTATAAAGGCGGACATGCAGGTGGAGTTGATGAGAGTTGATGAGAGTAGAGCAGCACAGCAGATGGAGATGAAAAAATAATCAGAGCAGAGCTGATGCACATCATGACAAATGTAAGACGAAAAAGGCTAAAGAGATTCTCGATAGAGTAACAGAACATTCAATTCAGGTAGTTTGTTTTAATTTCACTTTTTTCAACTGCTGATTCATAGATATGCCATTTTTATAGTACTTAATAAAATACTTATAAAATAATGTCGTCAGTGAGAACAAATATAATATTTAATTAAATTAATTAATTAAAATAGAAATTTACTTAGAAAACCTAGCTGAAGGTAGTAATATGCCAGCATTTGATAGCCGATTGCATTCAATAAGTTGACATCTTTGTGGCTCAGGCTCCATGTGGCAGGAGTGAAAATAAATTTTAACAGCTTATAATATTATCAAGAAACAAAAGAATGATATAAAAACAATCTACCAGTAGAATCTGGCTCATTTTATTTCTAAAATAAACTTGGGGAATTAAAAAGCGCTGGGCCCCCAGAACTTTTGATTTTAAACAAAAGTAAAGAGCTTATTTAGTGGCCTTATCAAAGAGAGATGAAGATCTTTTGTCTGGTTGCTGAAAAAGAACAAGAAATGAGAGAACACAATGTTAATGTCAGCAATAATTGCAGGAAGTGTATGACTACAGAGATGGCTCAAAATAACCTAAGACACTCATATCCCCATCTGGTAACACTTTAAGCCCTACAGACAAACTGTGATGGTAATCACATTCAAATGCGGAGCTGTTACTATTTTTGATAGACAGCAGTTGTATAGATCCATAATTGCACTCAAAGTTAAATATAATCATTAGAACCACTTAATTGATCTTCCTCATTTCATGTTCATTATTTTCTCTATCCATCTTCTCCTCCCTTGCTGTTGTTACACTAAGGAGAGAAGGTTTATGCTGACACTGCAATAACAGAAGCAGTAGTGTTTATGTTTGCTTTATTGATCTGCTTGTGAAGTGTATGCACACTTTTTGAAAGTTCAAATGAAGACGTCACAATGTTAAAGATGTATCTTCAATTAAAATATTTAGGACATTGATATGAATTGCTTTCTGTGAAAACGAAATAATTAGAATTTTAACTTTCGAATAATTTGTTTTATGTTTTTCAGAGACTGCAACGATCACTGTTCTAGAATAGAAGATTCCAAATTGCAGCACTTATCACTGATTATTTCCCTAATAATGCTTTGGCAGCATTCTTTAGACCCCACAGCAGACTGGTGAGCAAAGACCGTATTACTTAACTATAAGGCCACAATAAGTTTACATTGCACAACAAGTCCAGTTTTTCTTATCAAATGACTACATACCTGTAGGAAAAACATGTCACAATTTTAGAATCTCAAAATGTCTGATTAACATACAGAAGTAATAGTAATACTTTTAAATATTTCAGCAAAATTTCCGACTTTTATAAGACTATCATAATTGTCAGCTTTTGCTTTTTTAAATGAAAGCACAGTTTGTTGTCCCTAAATCTTAGTTCATGTATCAAAACAAAATAATCAAAAATAGATTTATCTGTCTTTCTGTAAATTAAACCATGTCTTTTCAAAAGAGGTCATTTAATTAGAACTCTCTGCAGAAATATACCTTCAAACTGTATATTTTGTATATTAATGGAAGAAAAACATTTTTTACATTTATTGTCTGTATCACAAATATTTAGATTTGCAAAAATATACAGACAAATGGATACACTCAATTTGACCAGCAGTGCAAGATTTGATTAATGAGATCTCTGACAAAAAGTTGTTTTTTAGGATTTTGTATTTCTTTGTACAGAGATTACGACAGTGTGTGGGTTAGATTAAACATTATCACACAGACGTTTTTTTTTTTTACATTTTTGTTAGTTCTGCTCATGAATGAAAGTTGTCATTTTGACAGAATGATAAATCCATCAGACACCAGTACTTGAAACCATATTACATAACAGAAAAATGCATATTCCTGGCACACTTTTACAATTGTTTAGTAACTATCTATACTGTATATAAATGTATATATACACTTTGTTATATGTATATGGTCAGGTAAAGTATGTCTTTTCATTTGACTTGCTTTGTTTGCTTAACATTAAAAATATGTATATTCTCTGTGGTTTCTTATAGGAAAATTGTATACAGAATAAATTGTATCTATTAAATAAAGAAATGGTATTAATTGATGTTCTTTGTGCATGCTACAATATTCAGATTTATTTATTTTCGTATTAGAAAACAAATTAATCTCTGATGTAGTTCTGTACATTTGAGGCTGGAACTTTTCAATATAAGTTAATTTACACAAAAAACATAAAATTTTGTGAGTGAATTTTATGATGACCGAGCAAAAGGAAAATTTGTTTTCATTCTCTTTTTTTGATAGAAATATTGATGCATTCTACAGTTTTAAGTTATTAATATTTCATTTAGGTTCTCTTTGACAGTGAAAAAGCCCATTGATCCTCACACAGTATTGATAGGTGGATAGAGGTCGATTAGCTTCTTGAATAAATAGTCAAAAGTCTAGCTTAAGGGAAAAAAACAATGTTAAGCAATGAAATCTCTCTCTTTTAAATTGCCTGTAAATAAGACACTTTAACAATGTATGTAAGAGCAGTTGGTATGCTTATAAAACATGAGCTTAGAACAATTATTAGTAACAAAACTGAGATCAAGTATGGCTGAAATATATAAAAGAAATTGAAGGTGATTAAGCACTTGCAAGTGAAGTCATGAAAAAACTAAAAGGCAAAATGCAACCCTTGATCATTTATTCTCTGATTCAACACTAAACATTTAAAAGCTGGCAAACAGATTTTTCCAATTGAACAACTCATTAATGTAGATAATTACCAAGTGTTTGAACTTGCATTGGCCTGAAATGGATCTTTCAGGCAGTCTGTTTGCAGTGGTTATCAGTTCATAATGCCCGGCCCTAACCCATCGCTCCCCTCTCAATCTGTCTGTATCATTGTTCTGTATCAGTTCCGTGTGCTTCCCCATGTGAGTGTCAGCCATCTGTTATAATCAACCATGAATATTGCAGCCGACTCGGCACTTTAAACAGCTTATATACCCCATGGATGTTGACACGCATGCGAGAAGTCATGTGTGAACTCTGTGTGCGCTTACAGTTGGCCCATTGATTTATAATTAACGCCGGGGTTACTGCTCCAGCACAGACACAGCTGGCCTGCTCTCTAGGGTCACAGTAGTGGGTGATTGCCAAAGCGTTTGTGCAGAAAGTTATTTTATTGTCCAAAAAAAAAGATGTGTTGTACTCAAGGGTGTGTTCAAGTGTGTTCAAATGAGGTTGAACGCTTGTGTAGATGAGTCAAGAGCATATACCATGTTTTTTTCTAAATATATCTCAACTGTGCATATTACATATACTTGAGAAGTTACCACGGTAACCTGTTTAACATTAATAAGAAAGAGTAAGAGACTTCCCTAACTGTGTTCTGAGTCAACTAAATTCTCTGCCGGATTAGATCTAAGCATTGCCGCAACAGTCTTTCCAACCTCTATGTTGTGCATCTAAACAATATTTATTATACCAGTGTAGCTAAACCACGCCGTTTCTTAATTTGTCTTGATTTCATTTTGCTATTTCTACATTCATTTTGTATCTATGGATTGCAATTTCATTCTTTTCCTGTGTTTTTTTTTTTTTTTGTAACAAACCACTTTTGTTGTAAGGCAAAGAAAACTGTACACTGGGAAAACAAGCAGGTGTTAAAGGGACTATGTTATGAAAAATCAACTTGTTTTGGCAAATAGTTGTTTTATAATGTTATTCTTTTATTCAAAATTATCCCTAACATGGTTTTTCTTAAATCATGCATCTCTATATAATACCTTGAATTCTCAGCAACAGTCCTTGCTTGTCCTGGAAAAATTAGTGACTATCACCGTTTTACATGGGAGAGTGACTAACTGTCCCTTCGGGAAGCATCCACCTTGACTGCCCCACATCTGACCAATAAATAACAATTCAACATTAACATGTGATAATATCTAGATAGAGTTGAAAAAAGTTACTCTTCTATCATCTAATCACCAACAGTTCTTTTTAACTAGTGTATAACTCCAAGTGATGTTTTTTTTTTTCCTGGTTGCAATAGATTTTTTTAAATGAAAGTTTTTTTAAATGGGTTTTGTTCAGCTAAGAAGAACCTAAACCCCAGAAGTGATGTGATACCATGCTGCAGGAACTCTAGGACAATGTCAATATATAGGAGAGGCGAGAAAGGTGACGTCACAGTGAAGGCAGGTGTCTTTGGATTTTAAAAAATGGCACCTTCACAGCAATGTTTGTTATTGTGTGCAGAACATTTCAAATGCTTTAGGTCAGAGACTGGGACACATTTTTTCCTTTGCAAATATGTTAAGGATCCTTTACCATGCTAATTATGGACATAGTTTTGTACCTCCACATTGCCATTATGTTCCTTCCCTCGTTCGTTTCAAAAACCATTTTTTAACCATGTTTTTAAGGCACATTGCCCTACATGTTTTTAAAGGTTCCCAAGTTCATCAAAACTGCATTAAATTCATAGCTGATTAGCAGGCTGTAATAAAAAGCAATCATCTAAATAACATGCATTAGAGAACATAAACCAAAAACTTGCAGGGCAAAGTGGCTTTTTAGAGAGGTTAAAAAACAGTCAAAAACAAACCAACTTGTACTTATGTGTAAAGAATTAGATATTAGTTTTAATTTCTTTGGTTGGTTAGTATTTGATGTGTTAGTGTTTTAAATTCCCTGCCATTCCAATCGCTGTGATTCTGTTTCCCTTCTGACTAATCTGTTATATAAATATAAACCATCCGCTTCATCCATCTAGGCTTGTCCTCCCTTTGTTTCTTAGGTGACTAGTGCCTGCACAGAAAATTTTGCTGCATAAAATTTACTCAATAGGTAGAAAATTTCACTCAGATAAGGATAACATTTGGTTCCTTTCAAAAAAAGGAGTAAAATTAACTCAAAGAGTCAAGTTAAATTCTGATTTGGTCTTCATTCGATCGTAGGGTAACACAGAGAAACACGGGACATAAAACTATGCACACAGACATAAAAGAAATAGAGGCAATGTTAGGGGACCCCTATTAATCTAGCAATTATGTTCTTGGACTATTGGAGACACTGAGTCTAACCAGAAAGATAAACATGCAAACCTCATGCATGAAGTCCCCAAGGCTGGGTATATATGTATATAAAGACCTTTTTGCTCTAAGGCACCAAATTTACTGGTTTGCAGCCAGCAGATCAAGATTTACAATCCATTAAAAACAGGCACAGTTTTATTTTGTTATGTTTTAGTAGAAGAGAAAAATAAATACAACTAAATTGCTTGAATTGTTCAGTCAGGTGCTGATGGCAATGTCGTAATTACCACCTACTATAGCTTGACTACTCCTGCCCAATTTTGCTGTAGTAACAAAAATACTTGTTGAAGTGTTATTTCGTGGGAAAAATCATGCCTGTAGAGCTGCAATTTTTAAGTATGCTTTTGATGGAAAACTGGGGGTGCTATAGGAGGACATCTATATTCCTGTGTGGGAATGTGCAGCCTCTCAGGATACCAGTGAGACAGCTGATGTCAATTTTTGAATAGCAGTTGCAGAGAGTTAGGTGGAAGCTCGTTGGGTAAAATTCCTCAGAATAAAATATTTATTCCAATTCCTGTTTTATTTTGTATTTATATCCTACCCTTAGGCCCCATCTTTAGAGAATTTAACATTTTATTTCACTCATATACATCTAATAAAATGTGTACAATACTTTGGCCAGTGACAACTGTTCTTAAATGTTTGATATAAACAATTTGATTTGATAAGAGTTTGAAACCTCTTCACAATAAAAATACAAGAATCTTGCTAAGGCCATGTTGGGCAATAACATTGTTTTTCTCACTGGAGTTAAAAACAGATTTCAATAGCATTTTGTTTACTTAAATGAGGTATATAGATCTGCAGTTTACTTATAATAAATCAAATTTAATCTCAGTCCAGTGGAATCAGATGAATAAAAAAAGAGATAATTTAACCATGAAGTTTTTTTTTACAAAAAAAAAAAACTATTAGAAATATATATATAAAGAAAATAAAAAATAAAAATAAAGAGAAAAACATGCTGTACGTTATATGCAACATTAAAATCCAGGGGATAGGTAACTGATTAGGATAATTATTTAAAGCAGTAAATGTGTGCATGTGTAATTGTGTTTTGAAAGACAACAGACTGCAATACTGTATATGAAAACTAAATATCTAACCATTTCCTCTCAGCTGTACTGTAAATGCTCCAACGGACACCATTGTTTCTATCACGGAATCTGAAGTGTCTTCAGGAGCACCCCCTGCACTAACAGAGAAAGGGAGTCTGATGTTCTTGGTGAATCAAGTTTTGGAAAGAACCAGTCAAAATCTATCATCAGTCTGACTAGAACAATTTTCGCAAAAAGGAATATATAGAATGGTCCCTCTGTAAATGTGCAAAGTTGGATGGGTAGCAAAATGGGCTTATGTAACATACAAGCTAAGAAGAACTGACAACACATGCATGCCACGCTGTTTAGTTTTTAACATTTTTTGTGGAAAGATTTTTAAAGCACACATCATTTCCTTATACTTTATCATTTTACAGTACTTTTTATAAGTCTGTCTTATAAAAAGTACTGTAAAGATACAACAAAATAGGCAATGTTCCTTTATTAAAACCTGATATGATATGTTACGTTCCTGTAGAATCCATGAATGATATTTGGTAACACCAAAACCAATGTAATTAAAGTCTGCTCAATTTAACACATAAACCCACACAACAAGCTAAGCATGACTACTTAATCCTTCTCAGTCCCCTCTCTCAACACAGTGGTTTATTTTCCCTGTTTGGGTTACCTCGCTGCTTTTCTCTGCCCAACTTCTTTTCTCTTTTAATAGCACTTCTCTATTTCATTTTCTCTGACCACTCATCTTACCATCTGAACTAATCTGCACCTTCTTATAAGGTCACATCTCTACTACTGTATTTTCTCAGTAGGTGAGGGCAACGAGAGGGCCCTTTTTCTTTGATTCGTCTCTGTGTTAGAAGGTGGATGACCTTAGTGTGTTAGATGACACAGTGGATTAAGTGGTTGCATTCATTCTAGATGTTAGGGTCATCCACAGGGGGGGTTCCCAGGGCCACTCTGAGCATTGTTGCATGCTGATCTGTCATCGAGAGCTGAAACACATTTCAAAGCCCTTTTGATTCACAGCAGCAGCCTCCACAGGCAATACAACTCTGCACATCACATGGGCACATACACAGCTACTCATCTGGACTGTTAACAGGGTCAACTGGACAATCATACTGTGTTAAAATTGAACCGAAATACAAACAAAAATGATACAAAACGTAATTCTGGAATGTCAACTTCAGTTCAAGTATATAAAATGCCTAAAGGAAATATATAATTAAATCATTAATATTATATCATACATTTACTCCATGGGTCATCTAAGATATACCAATTTCTTGGCTGGAAGGTTCCACAGGACTTGACTATCTAGACATGATAACATAGAGGCTGACCAAGCAACTTTGTTTTAAATCCAAACATTAACTAAAGTTAGAGATCATGTAAAATAAAAATAAATATGTGTTCTTAACCTGCAACACTGCAGAAATGTTTTATAAATCGCCCTTCCGAATTTGAATTATTAAAAAAAAACTAAGTATATTAAAATAGGTCTAAAATGTAACAAAAAAAAACAAAACAGATTTTTTCTTTGATCTGAGACGCAGAGAGCTCCCTGGCTTGTGGTTGGTGTAGACACTGTGCAATGAAAGATGTCTGACCAATAGGGAAGCACCTGCTTACTATGGAAGGTTTACGTCCAAATAATTCAATAAAAAAAAGAAAACGCAATTTCAAACTTTTTTAATTTTCATTAGAAAGAAAAAAATCACTTCAAATTGAAAAAAAACCAAAAAATTGTCTTCAACACCTCCTTTTTTTGGAGGTGGGGGTGTTTTTGCATTTTAACAGTTTTGTTTTCTTCGAATGAAAAATGAAACCAAAGATAACATTTTGAAAAAAATTCTCAAATATTGTTTCTTTTTTTTTTTGCTGTCGAATCCTTTCTTTATGACTGAAAAAGTTTTTTTATTATTATTAAAGTGACTTTTTATTGATTTATTTTGTTTGTTTGTCGCAACTTCTTTTTTAATTGAATCATAAAGACACAAATGTTATACCCATTTTATGGTCCAAACACAGAACATTACTTCAATTTAGAAAGTTGTTTCAAACAAGTGACCTTCACTTCTATCAAAGAAAACATTTTCAATCAAAGCAAAAAAAGTGTTTAAATATACCTTTTTGACTCTTGATATTTTTGGATTAACATACATTGTTTCTTATTAAAAATGTTTTTTTAGTAATTTTTTTCATTGAAAATATATTTTGTGATTGAAGCAACCTTTTTTTAATTAATAATAAAGACAAAAATCTAACTCCATAATTTTTTTACAGTAAGTTTTTAATGCCAGTATTAGCCCTTTATGTATTTAATATTAAATGTTAATATTTACACATTTATTCATATGTTCACATCTAATCCAGATTTTTACATCAAATCCACATATTTGAAGATGGTTAGTCTCAGCAAGCTGCCTCAATGTTTTTTAGACTGAGCCTTGTCCATGTCTGTGTTGAGTGTATGTATAGCTTGTGGCTTAAAAATTGACTCTAATACTTGAAGATGCTTTATACTTTTCAAGCTAATCTGCAGTGATAGCTAAAGTGCTCTTTGTTGACCACAAGAGACTGTGCGTTTTTTTCTAGAATTACTTTTTTTGTTTTGGAAGCATGACAAAAACAACGCAAGATCTGGCCACTTTGCACATTATCCTTCATAAATTTTACATTAAACCTCAAAGCTCTTGTCGACCTGAGTAGATGATAAAGAAAGAGAGTAACACTAAGGGATTTAGAATTCACAAGATAACTGAAAAAGGACAGAACCATACACAAGGAAAAGATCATGGAAAGAAATAGAAAAGATATGATTTAAGTAAAAAAACTCGTGTTAGAAAAACAGCCCTTCCTGTATCCTGGTAAAGTGCTCTAGAATACAGTCTTGCAGATTGATCAGCTTGCTTTTTTTTCATTTTTCTGTTTTTATTTTGTTTTTCGTTTGTTTTTTTAAGGTTGAAATGTAAAGAAATCATGCTTTGACCAAAGTCCTTTATAGATCCCTCTCTTAATAAAGTAATGCTAGTTTGAATTCAAAATAGAAACATATTGTTTAAAGGAATTAGAGGCAGAATGAGGAAATGAGAGCCAAGCCAGCATGCGAGCACGCAGAAGTGCTTTACGGACATGCCGTATTCCTAGCACTGCATTGGTGATGCCATAATGCGGTTTACTAGATGACGATTGACTGCAAGACCACTATGCATATTCCATTGCAATAGCAAGCGTTATGTCAAGCCTAGTGTTTGAAACAACTGCTTCATCTTCTTCTACTGCTACTACTACTACTGAAACAACTGCAATTTCCTGTATTAAAGCTGTTAGGGGGTAGTATGCAGTGTCAACTGACATCACATCCATAGGGCTGTGTGGAAATTTTCAGCCCATGAATTGCTGTGTAATATGCATCACAGAGTTTATTTAGGGCAATGAACAGTTAGCTGGGTAGGCTCGTTGGTTTTGGTTTTTAATGCATCATTATAAAACCGGACCGCAATTTGCATTCTTTCAAAATGCCTCTAGTTCGTGGGTATTTGACTAGATTTCAGGATGGTCCAAAACCTCACCTCACTTCCTCTAAGGAATCTTTAACCAATATATGTGGCACGGAACTATGGATCATTGAAAAAGCTTAAAAACTACAAACTTTAAGAATATATTAAGCGTGCTTTTCTTGGTTACAGTATATTGTTAAAGAATGTATTGCATAAATCTTACACACTTCCTGACTTCACTTCCTGATCTTTAAAGAACAATTTTCTGAGTACCTTGAGCATTTTTATTAAGAGATATAATTTAATCTTTCGCAAAATTAAAAAGCAAAAACATAATAAAATTCAAAAGAACTTATGAAGTACAACCTTGGTTCAGTATTTTTTATTTTTTTTTTGCTTAACCTCAATCCAGTTGCATCACAAAGCAGTCGAAAACATGCGCATGCTTAGGGCTCAGAAAATAATTCATTTAACAGAAGTCCAAGTTTGTTTATGTTTATTTGATTCTTCCTTCAGATCTTTGTCGGTAAGTTTCCTCAAACTTTTCATGTTGAGAATCATGGTGGAAATTTACCTTTGCCACTCATTACAGTCACCAAAGACTCACAGTAGGTTAAACAGATAGGACGTGTAGTAGCGTGTCCTTAGAGAACAACAGATATTTGTCCAACCACTTGTCTGTAAATCCCCTGTTATAATCCACCTTCCTAATTTTTGAACAAGCTATCTGAAATGCTCTGAAAGGTTTAACGGCAGGCTTCTGTGTCTCCCGGTTTTTGGAGAGTAAACACATATACGTAAACAGACCATAGGTCTAATGTGATTGGTCGAGGTTGTGGAGAGCATCTGAAGAGCCGCAGCTGGGCTGTCAAAGCTGTGCCTGATGAAAATTTTTGTTTGAGCAAAACTACCATGAAATTCATGTTGCCACATAAAATGTCCAGCATTATTCTGATGTGCTCTAACATATGCGTGACTCTTTTGAAGCTTCCATGGTGTTTGTTTCACAACCTTCTAATTACATTTTGTTACCAAAGACTGTGATTGACTCTTATTAGAGATAACAGATTATTACAATTGATCAAAACTATATAACCATGCGCAGCCTCCTGATAAAATGTATAATTTGTGATAATAGGATAATCCTATTTCTTTAAAGTAGGAAATGAACAGATTAAAGAAAATTACTTGAAGTGATAGGTTGTCAGAGTGAGTACAACATAAAAACAGAGAGAATTTGTTTTTTGATGTTTCTAAAAAAATATGACTAATTTGTTGTGGTGTTGCTATATTGAATAGTGGAAAATAAGCAGCATCAGACAGTTCAGCTTCAGTACTCTCTTTACTCTTCTTCTTCACATACAATGTATTTTATCACATGCATATTCAAAGCTCCCCCTTCTGTATTTTCCATGCAATAACAGAACATAACATTTTCCCTTTTCCTGAAGAAATTACTAACATGTAACATTTGCACTGTATAACTCACAGCAGAAAGCTAAGTTTGTAAAATTAGCATTTCAATAACCAACAGCAATCTGAAAATTTTACGAACCATATAAACAAATGCAGCAACAGTACATTAAATGAATGTCAGCATTAGAACAAAATTACCAGTTTCACTGTTAACCATAAGCCTTAAGGTGTGAATATTTAAACCTCTTTACTTTTACTTCATTTTACTTTAGTAGAACCATAGTATATATTTGCTTGTCTTATAGAACACAAATACCCGTCTGAACAGTAGGATTTACATAAAATTTCACTTTATCTTACAAAACCTGTCAACCATCTTGGTGCATTTCTGGATCTCTGACTTCTTCTAAGTGCAGCAGCAGATTCATTTGTTTCCTGGAAGTGCAAAGGTATCAAATACAGTATCACTATTTTGTTCTGAACCAGCTAAGGTTTGTTGTGGAAAGTGTGCAAGTTATGAAGCATTCCACTTGCGTCCGTCACTTAATAAAAAACGTGTTATGTCCAACTTTCTTCATGACAGTCCGTGGTTCTGTAAATCTTGAAGATCCTTTGGAAACGTGCTCAGGTCTGCGAACACGAACAGTGTCACCCACTTTGGCTGTTGGTACTTTAGCTCTCATTTTCTTGTCTGTGTATTCTTTCATTTAATTTTGCTTTTGTTTCACCCTCTTTTGTATTTGGGCATGTGTTTTGCTTTTTTGTTCTACTGAGAGTATGTTCAACTTGGTGCGCATCTTTCTGTTTCTCAGTAGCTCAAATGGGGTAACTGTGGTAGTTGCATGAGAAGTAGCTCGGTAGTTGTGCAGGAATTCGGTTACAGCTTCTTTCCATGAAATGTGACCTCTTTCAGATGTCTGTATCCAGTCCTTAAGTACTCTGATGAATCTTTCCACAGCACCATTTGCTTTAGGATAGTATACACTGGATCTTAAGTGCTGTATCTCTCCCTCCCTCAGAAATTTACTAAATGCATGAGAAGTAAACTGACAACCGTTATCTAAGACAATGTACATCATATTACCTTCCCTACTGAACACAGTGGCTAAAAAGCGAATGATGACATCTGTAGTGACAGTAGAAGTGAATGCAACCTCAGGCCATTTACTGTAGTAATATGTAAGTACAATAGGATAACGGCAGTCCCATGTAGCATTTTCAAACGGACCTGTAATGTCTATTGCAACTTTTCCCATGGTTTACTAGGGAATTCAACTGGAGTAAGTGGAGCAGGAGCAGTTATGGCCACCTTATCACTGTACTGGCAGTTAACACAGGATGCAATGACAGAATGTACAAATTTGTCCAGTTGTGGCCACCAGAAAAGTTCGCACAGTCTCTGCTTGGTACGGACAATGCCTTGATGTCCTTCATGTGCTAAATCAACAACTCTGGTATGCAGTGAAGCAGGAACAACTAGTCGATCTGTCAATCTCAGTATCAGTGGGCCATGAACTGACAACTCATGTCGTATCTGAAAGTATGGAACAAGGTTCTCTGGAATACCTTGTTTGCATTTAGGCCAGCCTTTTTCAATCTGGTTGCGCAGTAGGGACAGTTCTGGGCAGGTTTCACTGGCAGAAGTGAACTTTGGAAAGGAAGGAGTCCGCTCGACTGGAAGGAGAGCAGTCGAGCGGACCACCTGGCAATCCTTAGTCCAGCACGGCTAGAACCTGAGTAAAGTCGTAAGTGCTTGGTGATATGTACGAAGAACAAAACGACAACCCCAGAGATAGGTTCTCCACCTTTTCACAGCCCAAACGCAGGCAAAAGCTTCACGTTCAACCGTGGAGTACTTGCGCTCAGTAGAAGAAAGAGTTCTGGATGCAAAAGCGACAACTCTCTCACTTTGATCTGAATGCAGTAGAGTTAATACCGTGCCCAGTCCATAATCTGAAGCATCAGTAGTAACATAGGTTGGTAACTCTGGGTCATACAGAGCTAAGGCAGGACTGTTGACTATCAGTTCTTTAAATGAAGTGAAGCTAGACTGTGCTTCTGTTGTCCACTTGAAGCTTAAATCTGTGGAATCTCTGAGCACTGCACGTAATGGCTCAATGACAGTCACAAAATCTGGAATGAACTTACTGTTCCATGATGCAAGACCAAGGAAAGATCTCAGAGAAGATGTGTCGTGTGGAGCTGGAGCATAAATCACAGCAGTGACTCTATCCTGATCCAGCTTAAGACCTTCTTTTGAATTGGTGTGACCCAGAAGGTTGATTGGATTTGCATTTGTGCATGTTTAGTTTGAGTCCGGCATCAGTCAAGGCTTGAAGCACTCTCCGTAAATTTTCATCATGTTCTCTTTGCGTAGAGCCATAGCAGATGATGTCACCCAGGTATGCTTGTACACCTGGCATACCTTTAAGATGACTGACATCATTTTTTGAAACGCTGATGGGGCAGAAGCTAAGCCAAACGGGACTCTGCAGAAACGGAAAAGTCCATCATGAGTGATAAATGCTGTAATATCACGACTTTCAGGATGCAGAGGCATTTGGTGGTAGGCAGAGGCTAAATCAATCGTGGAAAAAAACAATAGCCCCATATAGATTTGAGAACAGTTCATCCATGTGTGGTAATGGATGGCAATCAGCAACAATGACTTTATTTGGCTCCCTTAAATCAACACACATGCGTGGCTTTCCCCCATCTCTTCTTTGTGTCACAACTATGGGAAAAACCTAAGGAGAGGCATCAATACGTTCAATGATGCCCTTATCCTAGAGATCTTTGAGCTCCTCTGAAACAGCTTTTAGGGCAGCAATAGCAGCAGCAAACGTATCTCCGGTATTTGGAAGGGTGTAGAAAAGCCTTTGGCCCTCTGTACCCAGAGCATGAAGTAAAACAGCGCGCTTTCTGGCATCAGGGCAGCCATCCCCCGATGCAGCTATCACCAACATGTAGTTGTCGAACATTTTTATCCATGTTTCAAATGTTATCGCTGGTTCTCCTGGGCAAGGCATGAATGGAGCAGGTAAAGGCACAGAATTAGACATCCTCGTCGCCAATGTTGTGGTGTTGCTATATTGAATAGTGGAAAAAAAGCAGCATCAGACAGTTCAGCTTCAGTACTCTCTTTACTCTTCTTCTTTTTCTTCATATACAACGTATTTTATCACATGCATATCCAGAGCTCCCCCTTCTGTCCTTTCCATGCAATAACAGAACATAACATCATTGTTATGTTTTTTAGAAACAGATTAGTACATTTTATGGACCATAAACATAAAGAAAATTGTGTAAACCAAAAATAAATATGTGCTAAGAAACGTAAATGAAACTAAGTATTTTTTTATTGCTGCTATGAATAACTGTAGTCAAAAGTTGACAAGAACAGACTCATAAAAGGTTTGTTGTGACTGAAATACAGAACTCCTTGTGTCAAAAGAAATTCTACAATAACTTAAAACCACTTACCACTGACCAGAAAGCCTACCTAACTTTGTACTGTAGAGGCAGCATACTGCAAGCTGAAAGCAGTTTCAATTCAGGGATGTTCAGTTCATGACTACAAATCAATCAAAAATTTTCTTTGTAAGGACGGACACACACTGTACAATTTCTTGACCTTTTCTGACCAATTCTCCAGTCGTGCGAGAATTCTTTGGATTGGAACAAGCTTCGGCCTCATCGTGCGTCCTGCGTTGTGTAATATACAGGGGATGACCACCCCCTGAACAGGAATCTTAAGGTTGGGAGAAAACCAAACATGTTTGAAATTGACTCGGCCTTCGTAACATGTGCAAGCAAGGGAAATTCTTCCTTCTTCTCTGAAAAAAAATAGGATTGACAAGTATGACCAGCACTGTCTATCGGCGCTGAGTCTGACGTGGTTTTTGGACGTACAGTGTAAGCGGTTAGATCAAATCAGGTCGTACAGTGTAAGAACATACATTGTGAGCTGTGATCCTTTAAACCCTGAGGTTTTGTCATACAGTTTAAGCTATAGCTGTGTACAGACTGAAAATATCATACAGTGTATGCCCTAAGCAGATATGTTGGACCTGTGAATGCTTGTGTTGTGAATACTTGGGAATATAGATTATCATACATTCTGTGTTTAGGAAACCTGGTAGCTTGGGGTGGATAGGCTGTTGAGATTAGCCGGTGCAGCAGCAGTGCTTGAGACCCATTTAAATTCTTAACTAGATCTCCATGATTTATTAATCAGAGTTTGAAATAACAATTACCATGTCAGAAGGGATCAGACCTAAGCTTTAATTGCATTTAAAAACAGACTTATTATTAAGTTTGAGGAAACCAAAGCACACAGACATACCAGACAGGCGAAAGGAAGTGTATAAGCAATTATATTTTACACAGTTCAACGGAAATCGGAGCATTAATGTCAGTGCTGTTTTTGCATTGTTTGTCTCTTTGCACATTTAGTTTAATTTTAATATCAACTCTTTTACAGATCTGGGTTTTAAAAAATGATCAATTGATTTCCCCACTTTTAGACTGAATTGCTTCTGAGGTTGTCACTCCATTAGATTTAACCATTGATACACTTTGTGCAGTAAGTACGAATTTACATTTAAAACAATTTGGATTGTATGAATTAATTTTCAGGACCTACACTGGGACATTAGTTAGTAAGATTAGATCTTATTAGGCTAAAAATCTATTTTTTCTTCTATACATGATATACTTGGCCCTGTTTTTCATTGGTTATCCCCATCTCCCTCATAGACATTGTTATTGGTTAGGATATACTGTGTTCTCTTTATTTCTACACTTAAATACTAGCTCAGAGATTATTTGCTTACCTGTGTTTATGTTTTCAATAAAGTCATTACTGGAATTTACTGGAAATACTGTTCCATTTAATATTTTACCTTTCTCCAACATAAACAGTACTCCTGGAGCTGTGATACTTTGAGGATGTCTGCCTCTGTTTTTTTTAAGCAGTGGGTCTTCACCCCAAGCCTTATTCTTTCTGAAGTTTCTTCCTGTTAAACAGGTGTTTTCAGCTATTGCTGCATCCTTGCACAGTGTGAGTGATTTCTGCAAAGTCAACGACCCATTGCCAGCACCTGTTCACTGTTTCTACATGCTTGTCAAGAAAAAAGGAATTGCACAGATAATGACAATACAATGTGCAGCGTTCTCTTAAATAAAAAAAACTTTGTAACTAGTCTTTCTGAATGATTGAATTGAATTTACTCTGTAGAGTGCCTTGAGAACAATCTTCTTTAGCATTATTATATCATCCTGTGGTCCACTTTCACACCATAGCAGCAATAAAAAACCATTCATATTTAGCTGTAGAGCTGTAAGCTGTAATTTAAATATGTCTTAATTTTTTACTTGACTTTAAGCATTTGTTTTTAAAGCCTCCCAACTATTTGTTAAAAGGTTTACCCAAAGCAACATGAAACAAGTTCTTTTTGCTGAAGTTTGCCTCTTTTTAACTTAAAAAAAGGAATGAAGAAACCTATTACCTGTACTAGTACTTAAGAGTTTTGATGTACACTCTTAATGCATGGCTGCTAATAGGAAGTGTAATGAGGCTGACCCACAAGCATAGCCTAATTTGAAGAGTATTTTAAGTGAGTTGATAATTTTTAAAGGTAATGTTTTTGGACTCTTGATAACTTGGAGAAGGTTACAAGAGTTGTGTGAGAATGGGAGGAAATAGCTTATTTTTAAGATTTTGGAAAAGCATCTGTAAAAAATTTTTTTACTTATATATCATGGTTTTGTACTATCCAAACTCAAAGGGTGACAGAGAGAGATGTATTTACTTAAACTGAAATTTACGTTGCCTCTTGTTCCACCATTAACACACACACACATCCACATAATGTACTCAGAGACATTCAAATATCAAGTTTCCTTTCCTCTGAGCTCCCTTTTTGTGTCTGTCCCTTGACTATGCTTTTAAAGAAAGTCTCCATCCATCTAATTCCCCTTCTAGTTTTTTATATTGAGGCTAGACCCCATTTGTATTCCATGTCAAAGGCTTTTTCTTTTATTGAACATCAAATTCTCCGTGTCTCGTCTGGTGTTCTCTTCTCTCCTCTGCACCATGTATATTCAGGAGCTGACGGCTATGCCGTAAGGCCGTCTAGGCCTTCCAAAATTTGTAATTGTGGGTATTACTGTCTATATTTGGGTGCTAAGTTGAACACAGTAGCCACTATGGCAAGTGGATGAAAATATGATGTTAGAAAATTACTTCCTCTTATGTATTGATATTCTGTTTAACTCTCCTAGTGAGAACTATTCTTACCTCAGAAGGCTACACTTGTTGTCCAAAAGTTTAAAAAAAGGCCTTTGAAGTCTTGCTTTTAGGAGCTAATATGCTTTGGTACTTTGCATAGTGATTTTAGTTTTATTGCTGACTACAAAAAGGCAGAAGAAAATAATTGACTGCTTGAATTAGGCCACAATATGCTTGGCTTACTTCATTAACAATAAAGGTCCCAGCAGATATAATACAGGCAAGAAAAAAAAAACAGTTGTGAAAACATTTACTTCAGCACTTCTAGAAATAGCGACAGGTGTAATTTTTTATTCACTTTTCTTTATGTATTAAGGTGCTGGTGTCCTTTTTTGATGTTGGTTCACTGATTTTTGTCCTAATTGTTTATCAGTCCTTTATCAGACAAAAAGCTCTATCAGTATCATATAAAATAAGAAAACCTACTGAAAACTGCCCAAACTAAAAATCCGCAAATGTTTTGGAGTCACTAGTTTGAGGACTGTTTCATTTGAAGTAATATTTTGTTTTAGTTTTCCTGAAGTCAAAGAAGTTACCCTTCTAATATTTTGGCTTTTTCCATACAATAACTTAATTTCCAAGATGTACAGTAAATATTAATATAGTTTAGTTAGGGCTGATTTAATCACATCTACCAGTGACTGCACCATATCATATAGGCAGCTCTACTCCTACACCAAACTGGTTCATGTTTTAAACTAGTGCTAATACTTGCTTTGCACCACTCTGTTGTGTTTCCACAACCATAGGCTCTGGTTGTAACTTAAATGAACAAGTTATTTCTTTGCACTATCACATAGCTGAAACAGTGGAAAAACGCTTTCAAGGCAAAAAGCTTTGGCTCCATGAGCCCAACGACTATTAAAAATGTAATACGAGTCATGTTAAAAACAGCAGAGATGCCTTTGCTTTTAGCTGTCCAATCAAAGAAGGGAAATGTAAAATGTCAAAGCTTTGATATCAATAACATATATGGTTACTCTCTATCTTCTCACTGATATTTGTCACTTAATCACTGAATGCTTAAGAAGTACAGCTTGCTCCATGCCTTCTTATAGATGACTTTGCAGCTGTGTCTCCAGTCGAGTTTCTTGTCCAGGTGAACACTGATGTTCACACCACTGATGTACACTGATCTATTTGTACTCCTCCACCACCTCCACTCACTCTTCCAATGTGTTAATAGGATTCAACTTGTTCCTGTTTCATCTGCAATCCACAGTCACCTCGCTTGTTATGTTGATATTCAGGATCGGATGATTGTTTCCACACCATTTCACGTAGTGGTTTCCTGGCTCCCGCTACTCAGCTTCTTGTCCATATTTGATGCACCTAATGGCTGCAAAATTATCTGAGTATTTCTGCAGATGACAAATTAAAACATCAGAAATGTTATATCATGTTATTAAATAAATATATTGCAATATATAATAATATGATATTGGAGCTTTTTTTTGGGCTCGCTCCACTCAGTTAATTACCATGAACAGATACACCTGCCTGTGGTAGACATGACCTAGGGCAGGTGTATCTGGGGGATGAGTGGGGAGATTTGACCATGATTAGATGTTTTATTAATTCCAGATGAATATCTCTTCCTAAATTGGAAATTTAATTTACATTACATTTGACTAATTAAGGGTTTTATGTAGTTTTACATGTTTTGTTTTTAAGGGCAGATATTTCCAAAAATGGCAAAATTGTCATAGCTTTCTACAATATTCTGTTGTGGGCATTCTTTGCAGTCTTTCTAAACCCTTTATTTTGTTTATAACAATAATGAAATGATACGGTACTGAATAAAATTAAGAAATATATTGTCATATAAGTTTTGGCCACATCATCCTGCACTACAAACAGTCAGGATTGATGACACAGACCCCTGTTAATACTTCCCTTGGATCTGTCAGCCTTGAACTGTCTATGTTTATTCATGTTGCCAGAGTTAGAGCTTTAAAAGAGCTAGCAAAAAAGGGCTCAATCATCAACTTTTGTTAAGCGCTACAATTCAACATTTGCCATGGGTCGAGAATAGCTTTTTTTTTCTTTTGTTTATTCTTTGTTTTTAGCTTGTTCTGTTGCAGATAGAGCAAAACAGTTTCAGCATCAGGAGCATATCAGTGGTTTATTGGTTATTTATTTACAGGCTCTGCAGGTAAGTGTGGGCATGATAATGTTTTAAAATCACTGCCAACCATTCATGTGGTTGAATGTAAATCTCTCAACCACTACAGCACTACCACAGACACACCTGTCAAATGTAAACCACTCCAACCCCTTTAAAGTTTTTTTCTGGATTCTTAAAACATCTGAGCAACATTTAGCCATTACTCGTGACTCGTTCTTTTAGAGGAATCCTCCTCCAGTTTCCGACCTTATACAGCGATTTAGCAAAACTGCTTTTATTCAGTTGATCTCCTGCCATCAGTCCACATTAGTCTACACTTGCCTGTTCAAGCACTGTTTCTCCTCTGTGACCTTTCAGTAACCTTTCACTAAACAGCCATCCCTCGGTTTTACAGTGCTTCTTTTGCTCAAAATCTTTTATCGATTAAGTTAGATTTTAGATTCACTACAAAATACCTATAGTTTTCACAAAACATATCTAATACTATATGTGTTTTCTTACCCTGCACTCAAGATTCACTGTATTATTATTATTATTATACACTTCTGCAGAAAATCTTCAACGGATGAACTTGATAAAACAATGTAAGACCAAGTACACTTTTCCAACACACGCTTTAAATTCTGAAGACCAGGGTTTAGAAATACTAACATAGATAATGATGTTTTTAAACTCTAATATGTTCTTATAGTAAGAAAAAATATTGGGAGAGTAAAATCTACTGCTCATTTGCTTCTCAGGTTGATATTTGGTTCTTGTAAAGGTTTAGTATGACCAAAGCTCTCTTCGGCCACTGTGGTGGTCGGCGAGAGCTTTGCTCAGATTATTCTTCAATTAGAAATAAATTAAAGGTAATTTCAGTAGTCTTAGCCAAATGCTCAATTTTCAAAAAGAACATCCTCTGATGTGGAATTTAATGGTGTGGGAGTGAGAGATATACAAGCTGCTTCCAAAATCATAAAAAGATCAATTTGACTATATTACCCCACTGTGGAATGAGTGTAGATGATTGGTCGTGAAGTGTCCTCTGGTTATGAAGTGGTCTCTGGACAGCTCAGGCTTTGGCACAGCAGCCCAGAACTGTAGCACTCGGCACAGCTTGCCTTAGTTGACCAGCAGCCCAGGCAGATGGCCAGCTACCAAACAGCCCTATTAGCATTTGGTCTGGATT
Source organism: Jordanella pulchra (assembly GCA_034780135.1). Lineage (NCBI taxonomy): Eukaryota > Metazoa > Chordata > Actinopteri > Cyprinodontiformes > Cyprinodontidae > Jordanella > Jordanella pulchra. Next base: position 31,101 of record JAUZNJ010032856.1, read on the forward strand.
AAACCAAATGCCTGTGGAATCTGTGAAATAGCCATTTAACATGCTGTAGGAAAAAGACCCAGCAGGAGCTGGGGTTGGGAGTAACACTGGACATGAGACATGAAACATGTCGGACTACCCTTTTTCTAGCTCCAAGCAGATTCCATCAGAGATCCCCTTTGAATTACTGTGATATTATTTGTTCATTTATTGTGGTAATGTTTTTATTTGAGAAAAAAAATCCCCTGTAGCAGATAATTACTCTTTTTTTTTCATGATCATCACAGGTAAAAAACAGGAAAATTAAAGATTTGCATAACCCCAACATCCCTTCTTTATCTTCTTAAGATGTATATTACTGAAAACGTTTGTGAATGGGATTTAACATATAAAGATGATTAAATACAAAAGTAATATAGGTTAAAACACATAAATTGTGGATCAATTTAAAAAGAGACATTTTTAAGTTATTCAGTATTCAGCAAATATTGCATTATAACTGGGGGTGTTGCAAAATACAAAATTACATGCATACATTTACATTTTTGATTAGCATGACTTTCTCCAACAATTACATATTTTAAACATTACAGACTGAACTTGAAACTAGAGCAGGAGCCATGAGAAAAAGTTTTAAAAAGCTGGACTGAGAGAAAGTCAGTGACCTGTCATGTTACAAAGATCCCCTTGTATACCTCTCTCTCTCTCTCTCTCTCTCTCTCTCTCTCTCTCTCTCTCTCTCTCTCTCTCTCTCTCTCTCTCTCTCTCTCTCTTTCTCTCTCTCTCTCTCTCTCTCTCTCTCTCTCTCTCAAGTACACACACACCCACACACCAGGGCATGCATGTTAATCTGAACTGATTGCATGTCCACTTATATAAATTATGGACTGTGCTAGATGCATTATTTACTCAGCAGAATTAAAAGGCATGCTATGTTGCTGGATTCCATCACAACATCACTATACACTCATACACACACACTCAGAGGAATGTAGTGTTACATTACTACCACTACTCTCAATATTTTCTTTTGTCAATTATTTGAATTGATGTTTGAATCTTAGCTATTTACCTTAACCTACAAATTGTATCATGTTTCCTGTCTATATTTCTGTCTATTTTGGTGTGACATTTGTACCTCTCACAAACCCCAGCTTTTGTGCTTTTTGATAACATTAACCCTTTAACTACCTTGTCAACCTCCAGTCTGCTGTTTTCAAAGCAAATGGTCAACCGTTTGGTTGACTAGGCAGTTACAGGGTTAAGGCACCTTTATTATATTGTTTTTACCAAAAAAGGATGCAACTTTATGAATATACTCCATCTACGCATGTAGTTATTTTTGACTTACAGTATACTACCAAATGTGCTTGGAACAATATTAGTTTTTGACCACATTTCCAAACATGCTTCTGTCAAATTACTTCCTGGATTACTTTTACCTTTACATTTTATTTACTCCCTGTTCTTCAGAAACATGACAGCTTGTATTATTTATATGTGCAAGGGTTGAACAGCGAACCCATACTCTTTGAGGTGTAATATGCTTAGTCCTATGACCTGCACACAACAAGATAGGCTTTTACATTTTTAAATGGGCAAGATATTATACTGGACTTTATTTAGTTATTTGACTTACCATAGCTTTTCTGTTATCACAGATCTAAATGCTTTGAGGACTGTTCTTTCACAGGATGAAAACTGCATGGTTTACATGCATATACTACTTTTAGAATGTTGCGAGCCTTACTTTGTTCTTCAGACCCCCTTTATTTAAAACAGCATCAGTAGAAGTACTATAATACTGATGTAAGTAGTGCAAGTATTTGCAATAATGTTCAATTCAATAAAAAATATCTTATCATTAAGGTTAATTTAATATAGGTGTTACTCTGAAAAGGATTTCCTGTCTTACCCCTCGGTTCCACTGGAAGTTGAAGAGGCACATACATGCCGCACTGTTGCTCGGGCTATTGCAGTTGATTGTAGCAATTCCAGTCAATCTGAATATTTCCAGTGAACTATCCTAGATGCCCCAGTTTATTTTCTAAAGGAGGCTGTTCTATCTTTGTTGCTTTCCGCTTTAAATCCACATCAACCTTAAGCAGAGCAGCTTGCAGGAAGTCAGTTGATAAAAAGCAAAGTGAATCCAGTCAAGTTTAGATGTAAAATACTACATTTGCAGACTTTGAATCAAATTTTCTGGACTTTTATGTCATCAAAAATTATGGTCATGCAGTGAAGTAACAGCCCTAATAAGTATGACAATTAAATCGAAAGAATAATGAAAAAAAGGGCTAAATATTTTAACTCAGTTACCCGTGATGAAAGGAAAAAAAAAATGTATCTAAATAAAGAGAAGGGACAGGAGACGCCGGTAAATACTGGTTAAATAAACATTTAGCTGGTTTATAGTTCTATTTAAAGTTGACAAGTTTACTACTATAGCATGATACTGCAATCCTGACTGGAGCTGAGTCCAACTAAGAAGAGTTGCTTCACTCTAAATCTGGAATAGGCTGTATGGAAGAAGATGCAACATAGCAGCACTGCTGTGCTTTCGCTCCACTTCCTCGTCCAGTGAAACTGAGGAGTTAAAGTGGATCTAAAGATGCTAAGGACATTCTGACTAAGGACTTTGTTGTTTGAAACTATTTGATTTGTAGTTTTTTAGGATTATACAAATGGGGGTAAAACAATTATTGGCTCTCCTGCTGATTAACCAAGTTTTTCATTTGCAATGAGGTGGTAACACCAAATCCCGTACTTTAATGAGTGCTGAAAGATGTCAAGTATTTTCTTAGCAAGACATAATTTACTAAAACTCACCATTGGTTACTAGGTTTATCTGCATCTCACTATTTATGTTCATGTCTCTTTAACTGCTTCTTTTGAAATTTAAAGATTCATCTCTCTTCATAGATGTGCGTTCTAGAGACTGGCTTGGCCACTCCACGGTCCTTATGTGCTTTATCTTTGGTCAAATCCTTTTGCCTCTTTGAAAGTCAAATCATGTGTGGCACCACATTTAAGTACCCATCTACAGACAACCTTCAGTTTTCTGGCTAATTATCCTCACTTCCTGAGGTAAGATTTTCCACACAACTTAGCTAAGTTAAAGGGTTTGTGTGCACTTTTCCCTGATACTGATTTTGTTAGCGTTTTTAGACTGCATTATTCAACTGTTCCCAAGCTTTGATACCTTGGCCTTGTGACACAGGTTTTCATCCTGCCAACAATACTAAAGGTAGGTTTTGAAAGGTTCTCAAAAAATTGGTGTGTTTTATGCTGAAAATGGATCTTCAGCTGCTCATGATTCATTGAATATGCAGAACGCTCTGTCTGTCCTCAGAGAGATTAAGAACTTTGGATCTTTTATGTTTGTAGAGTTGGATGAGTTGGGATATAGATACAACAGAGTAGATGTTTGTGCTTGCACAGCGCAGTCTTGTCTGTGTCTTTTCATCTCTTAACCTTGTCCTCGTTAGGCATTCTCCTTCATTTTCACAAAATAGGGTTCTATACTAGGTAGACCATAAACACAGATTGATTCCTTTCACAAAAAGTATGGTAGAAAAACACATGCTTAACACACGTATCGAATTGCTAGCAGCTTTATCAAGAAGACCTGTTAAATTACACTTTATCCATATAGTTTTTAAGCATATATCATGGCAGAAAAACAAGCCATTTAAACACCAATACGTAGAAGATAAGGTTTTAAATAAGTATTAGAATAGAGCATTTAACCAAAAGGTGTTTACGCCATGTGAGTCAAATATGTCTACTTCCCCCCAAAGAAGTAACCCCTTTTACTTTATTTCCAACATTTAGCTTTGGATATTTGAAGGACTTGCCAAAATATTGTTTTTTATTGATGTATTAGTTTTTTGTGTTGCATGTCCTCTTAATATCAGAATGCCAACTAACAGGCATTACAAAATATAATCATATATACATGGCATCATTATTGACCAAAATCTGAGAATATTTTAGACATCGTATTGAATATATTCAAAAAATTAATGGGTTTTGCAAGCATCAATTTACTAGACTAGGTGTGCCAAATAAAGGTGCTGGTAAATTTAATAGTCATCTACAATATTTCCTAACCTCTGCGTTTTAACATGGAATCATTGCATGCTTGTGTGTGATTTAAAATAACCTTATTAAACCATTATCTAGGTGTTTGACAATAAAAATGGTTACAGGAAATGCTCAGAAGAGATGGAAAGATAAAATTAACCAAGGCTCAGATGATGTTAAGTGTGTCTTAATTCTGTGTTTGAAGGCTCCAATGACCATTTTGATAGAAGTATTACTGCATAAAGTTACCCTTGCTTTCCAAGACTGAAGCCGTTTGACAAATTTAATTCCTAATATACCATATTGATATAGATATTGAAGTTTCCCCCTTCAGCTGTATTGTTTTCAAAATAAATGGCCTTGTTCGCAAATTAGACAATGCAGTGGTTGGATCTGATAAGAATTGTAGCAATTCCAGTCAATCTGAATACAACAGTATCAGGACACTGAATTTGCAGGTAGTGACATGCTCCCTTACTCTTCCCTTTTTTGTTTTTATACTTACATTGAAAAAGAATATTGGTAAAAAATATTATTTTAAAACTAAAACACAGATAAAATGACAATGAGAAGCGCAGTACAAACTCTAAATCATCCGAGTGTTGGATGCTGGAATTCAGAAATGTTAAATTTTTGCATCTTGACACGGAGCGTCAAGCAATCAGAAAAGCTAATCCTGGAATTTTTTAGGAGGTGGACACTATATGCAAGCTGTGATCACCTCTGCAGAGCTATCTGTGTGAAAACTGTATAAATGTAAAAGGGTTGAACTCCACAGGTTGTAAAAAATGACATGAGAATGGACTGCTTTGCATAAGAAAAAGAGAACAAGGTCCGATCGTTATAATTATGATGTTTTTAATCAACTGCGGCAAAACAGTTTATAAATATCTAAATTAACTAAAAGCAATAAAAGGTGCCCACGATAAATATTTGAGTGTGCATTCTGGTACTTGGTACTCTGGTTTTTTACCACAAACACTTGATTTTCACTCAGACACCATGAGCGGCAGCAGGAAACACCCGACTGCCTGGCAACTCATCAAAGCAAATAAAGCCAAGCTACTCTCTAGCTTGTAACAACAGAACAAAGCAGATAAACAACTAGAGTGCAGAACATTCTCAGTGTTGAATTGTCAGCTTTTGACCCAGCATCCAAGTCTCAGCGCTTGAGCATTTTTGAAGACCGAAACACGTTTGATGTGAATGCACCATTAAACTACTGAGTATTGATTATGATTGGTTAACATTTTATTTGTATTAATTTAAATTAGAGAAAAAAAAAACTTGTCAAGTTGTTAGTGTCTTTCTTGTACAGCCATTTTTAAACTGCCTGAAGAACATGCAATCTGCAAATTTTAATGAATAGAAACAAATTGGTTTCCATGTCTTAAGTTCTGCACAGCAATTTGTGAATCATCTGCAAAATGGCCACTTATTGCACGTTCTAAAAAAAATTGTAATAAATTACGTGCACTTTAGCACCTGTTATTTGAATCTTCAAAAATCAGGCCCTTTAAATTGGTTAATTATTTTGTTAATGAAACTGAGGAAAAGACTTTTATTTAGACAAAAATCGGTTAATTAAGAATCAGGGCGGAGAAATTATGCACATTAGACAGAAAAGAAAGATAAGGGATATCACTTTGTACTTGTGTCACAATAGCTCTGCACAAGGCGCATGACACATGTACTTTTAATACCTCTATGGAACTCATTACCCACGAAACCTCTGGGAAATTCATTTTTACATATCTACATCATCTCAATAATGCCTCTTAATTGATATCTTTATTTGTATAAGTGGTGGCTCTGTACATCACCAGCAGAGAGACAAAGAAGTGTTTGCAATAGGAACACTGCTCTCGCAGGCTATTTTTGACTCTTGATCCATGTTCTTATATTTGTACATGTCAGCAATGTCACAACACGTCTAATGAAGTTTTAAAGAAGATTGACTTTGGCCTGCTTGAAGTGAATAGAGAAAAACAGCTTTATGAATTTTATTAAACAACACATTTTTTTTTACTGTTTAACTAGTATTAAACAATTGATCCCAAGTATGTATATTGCGACAGAAACTTATTCTTTGTAAGTTGACATACTCCTTTTCTGTGGTTATATGCTAGACAAAACAGATTTCATGACCATATAAAGAGGATATAATTTATGTTCCATGGAAGGGGGATCTTATTTCTTTTTTTCCTTATAGTATTAATTAAGATTTAATGGAACAATTTCCACTTTCATTTCTAGAATAAAGGACTTACCCATACCTACATCCAAACCAGAAACCACCATTGTCATCACATTATGGAAAAGCCATAAACAACCTGAGGTATAGATCAACACTGCAGTGGTCCTTTAAGTCTCTCATAAACAAGACCTTTAGATAATTTCCCTTTTACACTTGCGGGAGTAACCCATTCTTAACTTGAAAAGGGCAAGACCCCTTTCCCCCTGATATCATTGTAATTTTATATGTTCTTAAGCTCTGTTGCTTTATTAGAAATACAGCTTAGTGCTCAAAGTTAGAACATGAAGGGTTGAACAATTACCAAAATCTCAGATACAATATAAAGTTAAAAAGTCCTACTCTACTCTTTTTTAAGGTTGTTATTTCATCCATTCCATCAGTTTTTTTATTGACCTGAGGTGTTCTCTACCCCTTATTCTCCCCTCAATTCAGTCACTATCTCAAACCTACAATGCAAGGTGAAAAATACGACTGAATTCAACATTGACTTCTTTGTGCTCTCTTCAATTTTTTACTCAGGTTGGCTCCATGTCCAACAGCCAGACACACTGAAAAGGTTTCAGGAATAGTGGACACCATAGTACAGCTCAGAAGCCTATAAATCTCCTGCTTATTTAAGTCATATGTGTGGCAGCAGAGAAACCTAAAATATGTAGGACATGGATCCCTAATGCCCCTTTTCCATTGGAAGAACCGTGGTTTTTGAACCGGTTTGGACCCCATGCCTTAGAACCTCGGTGCTTGGGTCCGTGCTGACACAATTTTCGACAAGCAGCAGAACCAATTGCTCGCTCATCAACAGTGGGGGGTACTGAACACGAACGTAACACTAGGTGGTGGGAAGCAGGTATGCGCCAATCTATCCACCAGAGAAGAAGATTAGGAACAACATGGAAGTAGAATAACAAGGGAAACCCGTGCACCTTGTTGCTCTGCGTTTAGTTCTTCTGTTTTTGCAGCTTTGTGTCTTTATGCAGCAGAGAAGCATCAAAGTTCTGAAGGCCAAGCAGCAAAGTAAACAATGATGCCGTTAAACCAGAAGGCAGCTACATGCAAGATAAATGGTACCTGCAGAAACTAAGGTTTATGTGATCCTGACA